>CBXJ02000587.1:0-24618 GCA_000612645.2 Trichuris muris
GACCGCCAGTCCAATGAATGGAAAGAAAGTGATCAAAGAAATGCATGTCTAATTGTTTTAGCGGGTGTTATACAACAGACATGCACCTTGCGTGCCAAGCTAATTATGGAAAACAAAATTCAAAAGTTACAGAACGTTATCCATGTGAAGTCCCAGCGATCGGTTAGATTGATAAAACGGGCTTCCTTGTGAGGATTGCTTTAAAGACTTGTTAGTCTCTCTATTCACTGCTTCGTTCGTGCTTCAGTTGTACAGTTGCTGATTTTATGTTTGCGTAAACTAATGTTCTTAAATTAACGCATGACATGAAAATTGGGTGTCTTGTAACGGGTCTTCTATTTGTCATGATGGCACGTACGGCATGATCCCGTTGGAAGTCGAGAGTATGTCTGAAAGTACTCCGAAAACAACGCTCTACCAGCGAATGGATGGGCAATTATTAGGAAACAGGTTTCAAAACAACCTTTCGTAGCTTTCGGAACAATCTTGTTCCATATTCAGCGAAATTTATGATAAATTTCGTTCATAAATTTCGCTGAAGACGGAACAAGAGTGTTCCGAAAGCTACGAAAGGTTACTGTTTTGAAACGTGTTCCTAATAATTGCCCATCCATTCGCTGGTAGGGCGTTGTTTTCGGAGTACTTTCAGACATACTCTCGACTTCCAACGGAATCAAGCCGTACGTGCCATCAACGCATGACATTTCATATTCAAAAACGTGCAGTCCTATTAAGCAGAAAATCTTTATTAGGAAAGTACGTTCGGAACGGAACTTTCAATGTGAAAGTGCTTCAATGAGACTGACCGGAAAGCACCGGTCCTTAACTAGTTTCCTCAATAAATAAGGCATCTCCTCTCAACGGGACCCAACTGCTTTGAATATGAAAATACTTCTCCGACCCATTAAAGGACAGCTGGAGTTCAACATTAATGCATATTGACAAATAAAAGCAATGACGTGCGATGAAAGAGTACGTAGAAGTATGAAACGTCTCTTTGTCTCGCTGCCCTGGTCTACGGTGCTTCTTGCTATTTATGTCCAGTCGCTAAGTGCACTGATTCTTTTTGGAATAAAGTTTCAGTTCCGAAAACTCTATGACGAGAAGAAAAGGAGGTACAATTCGGCAGGCAATATGAAATGTTCAATAAGCATACAAGGGCATTTGTTGCATAGCTATCCATAGCAAGAACTTACCTTGGCCATGAATGGCTGCTCACTGGTTCTAACCATAAGGCGTCGGCAAAGCTTATCAATTTCCTTTCCAGACGTATTGGCTTTTTTCCTAAAAACAATGCACCAATGAATCTTTTTCAAATTATGAGGGAATTGAAACTGTAGCGCGCAAAGGCTTTAATACTACCTTAGGTGATCATGTGTTAATGCTTTATGCGTTGGTATATCCGCGAAAGGAAGCAGCAGGTCGCGAACAATAGCATGCTTCATGCGCAGCCTTGCTCTGGCGCCCAAGAAGTAGCCATCTGGAGGAAATGACTTCATGAATTATCCAAAGTTTCATTAATTACGTAGCAGCGTTTTCATCGGGGTACAAAGCATGCGGAATGCACCGATTTGCAGATATGCTAATTTTTTTCAGTGAATCCAAGAGGTTCAATATAATAAATAGGAGTAATATGGTAAATCTTTACCATTCGTGGGTTTACGCCGGAATAACCGTTCGAATTTTATTTGAGAAACGCATCATAACTGAAATTTACTTACGGAATGTTTCAACCCGTTGAAGCGAAGAGAAATACAGCTTTATTTGCGTAGCTTTCGGGAATGAACCTTTCCCGTCCTCAGCGCAAAGCGTAATGGCGACGAAACAGTAAATCGGGATGCTATTGGTAGTGTCCAATCGAGAAGGGGCCATGGGTAAATAAGGCTGGGAAAATTAAGTAGGGCGGTCATCATGAAACTTCAGTTCCGTAAGTAAATTTCAGTTATGAGAACTACCACGCCCGTTCGTAGAAACAGCATCTTCAATATAATTGAGAAACGCGTGTTTTTAAAACTGTGCTTGTCCTGTCTTTCGCGTAAGTCTTCTGGCGAGTGATGTAGAACAGAGTGTACAGATAGCAAAACGTGCTTCCGGTAAGTAATGGACTTGAAACAAATATCAAAATTGGATTAACTAACTAGCTTCCGACTTTCCACAGTGATATATTCCAATTTTATAGAATTTCTTTTCCACAATGAAGTATTCCTCTTTTTGGCCCATATAATGAGTTTGCTTTTCTCTGTTTTGTTGTTTAAGTTTCGTGTATGCTTTCCAGTTGTATTAGAATCCAATCATGAAAATTGGATGTCTTGTAACGGGTCTTTTATGTGTCATGATGGCACGTACGGCTTGATCCCGTTGGAAGTCGAGAGTATGTCTGAAAGTACTCCGAAAACAACGCCCTACCAGCGAATGGATGGGCAATTATTAGGAAACACGTTTCAAAACAACCTTTCGTAGCTTTCGGAACAAGATTATTACGAAAGCTACGAAAGGTTGTTTTGAAACGTGTTTCCTAATAATTGCCCATCCATTCGCTGGTAGGGCGTTGTTTCCGGAGTACTTTCAGACACACTCTCGACTTCCAACGGGATCAAGCCGTACGTGCCATCATGACAGAATCCAATCATGAAAATTGTTCATTTTTTATTTTTTTCGAAACGGGGTGGATACCGTGCATACACTATATTATAGAATCCAATTATTTATAAATTCGTGGAAGCATCAGCTAATCCCGTCCGTCCGGTTGAAGTAAGAATATTGCGTTTTCACCTGAATAAGCTGTTGTGAAAGAAGATGAATTGACTGGGTATATTCCATCCTACGAGGTTGATGAGACTTATCAGGCAAAAATTTTCAGTGTTTTCGGTTCAAAATGTCTTATCTGTTGAACCATATGTTAATTGATCAAGTGTTTTCTGCTCCATCGAACTTTGCCTCGATCGCTCTAACTCATCCAAGCTAGGTAGATAATATGAATCATTCACTAAGTCTGAAAGGGCCTTCTTGCAAGGGACGCAGGAAGGTTGTTTACTCATATTGTTTATCGTTTGGAACGGATGCACCAGTTATACGACAACGGATGCGATAAAGAAGAGAAAGCGAGGCTTTCGGGTCCAACCTGACCCGTCATCAGCGCAAATAAAATATAAAAAGAAAAAGGCAAAATAGGTAACTGAGTCCGGTCAACACATAACGTGAAATGGAGAAAGCGCTCTTCCACTAAGAAAGCGCTCTTCCACTTTTTTCTTCTTTTTCTTTTTCCTTCTCTGTTCTTCTTTTAGCAAGCTTCGTTATGGACGTACCGTTGAACTGCTTCCGTATTCTACGTGGCCTGCCCTACTATTGCACTGCAACCTGAAGGTTTGCTAATGCAAACATTACCTACTTTTCCGCCATCACCGAAAATTTAGTCAGTCCGTGTCGGCACCGCTGCCGTGTATAGTCTGTAGAGATTGCGCTCTGTAGCTTCACCAAAGGGGCGGAGGCAACACTGCCCGGTCTCGGTTGACTGAAAGTGTCCCCGCTCCTGCGGTTTAGTGGAAGAGCGCTTTCTCCAAAAGGAATTCAAGGTATGTGCTGACCGGACTCATTTTACCTATTTTTGCCTTTTTCTTTTTTATTTGCGCTGATGACGGGTCAGGTTGGACCCGAAAGCTTCGCTTTTTCTTTTTTGAATAAAGTGTTTTCAACGGGAAAAAAAGTCAGTGAAGAACAATTCAACATAGTTCGTCATTTCCGTTAAAAAGATACAATTAAAATGGATACGATATATTTAAGGCATCGTATCTCCCCCAAAGCGCGACCGCTCCCAGGAATTAAACCTCACGGCGTACGAGAACTGACTGCATTTGCAAACAGCAGCAACATGTTGCAATTTCTGTATGACGGTTTGTGCTAGCATGATTGCTATGCAAACGTATCAATATTAACTCCTTTCTTCTTCTGCGCCCGAGACTAATTTCAATGCATAATCACCTGGACCATGCTGAGACCAAATTGAATAAAATTCCACTACGTAAAGGTGCACAAAGCACAAACCCATAGGCATCAGCACATTATCACTTTTATGAAAAACCAAGGAAATAAAGAAACGGGCATGTAGTAATGCGAAGTGTTTTGTTGAGCATTCAAACTACTCTCTCCTTCAATTGAGAGTTTGAATTGAATTTTGGGTAGTATGAACAATCTGTTTGAGAAATCAGTGAAAAAGAAAAAGACTATATATATATATTTGTGAAGACTGGATGTCTTGTAACGGGTATGTGGATCTTCACTGATGGTTGTCACGGATTTTTCCCGTTTTTTTAAGTATCTGTAAGTATACTGAAGCGATCTCCCTACCAGCAGATGGATGAGAGTGGTTATTAGAAAGAGCGCAAACAGCACACGTACGCAACTGTATGTAACCGTGTATTTCGGAACGCTCGAGTTCCGTCGTCAGCGGTGGTGGTGGACCGCTCTCCACCACTACAGATACTTAAAAAACGGGAAAAATCCGTGACAACCATCAATGAAAAAACTATATATATATATATATATATATATATATATATATATATATATATATATATATATATAGTCGAATATGGTGTATACGCTGATGACAAGAACAAGAGGAGTTCTCGAAAGCTCCGTTTAAAGGTTACGATGTTATTCGGTCACGGGTTGTTTCTTGCCGTGTTTCATTCCTTTATTAAAATTAAAAGAATATGGGGTGCATCGTAACTGGCGGTTCAGTTAGCATGCTCGTTGATTGCCACGGTGAACCCGTTGTAATCACGTTACAGTGCATCTGTAATTACCAAAAAGGAACCTCACCAATCGCGGGTGGGTTGATTTATTGGTAAAAAAACGAGGCACAGTAACGTACTAGATCGAAGCTTTCGGGACGCTCTATTTCCGTCGTCAGCGAAAAGAAGTTCTTTTCCCGACGAACTCCTTTTCGCTGACAACGGAACTAGAGCGTTTAGAAAGCTTCGATCTAGTACGTTTCTGTGCCTCGTTTTTTTGCCAGTAAATCAACCCACCCGTGATTGGTGAGGTTCCTTTTTGGTAATCTTGGAAGCACCGTAGCGTGTTCACAAACGGGCTCATCGTGGTTATCAACGCATATATATATATATATATATATAACTAAGAATGATACGGTATCCTTGTTCAGTGAGCTTTAATTGGCGAAGCTTTCGGAACTAACGTGTTCCGTCGTCAGCGCAAATCGAGAAGCAGTTATGAAACGCCTTGTTACTAATATCTCTTGCTTATATATAACTGTGGTATATATAAATAACGGCGCAGTTAACTTATAAAGGTGGTCAACATACAGGGGTACACTTTGAATTCAGTCGTAAACACGCCATAACTCATTCCAGGCAGCTTACTGAAGAAGGAACGTAGTAACCTATAGGAAGAAACGTTACAAAAGTAAAAGAATGAAAAAACTGAATTAGTGTTAAGACAATGAAAATAAAACAGTGATAAAAGAGCATTACAATTAGTGCATTTTAGGACCTGATCGTTGCACATTTAAAGAAAGTCTATCTTTGTCTGCTTCGCTTTCTTGCTGCAGACATAAGTGGTGAAAAAAAGTAAAAACAAAACACAGTAAAGTACAACTAAAGCACAAGTAAGGTTAAATGTTACGTGGGTGTGCAGTCGTGAACGGACAGCGGAATCGACAGAAGGTAGAGCAGGAGCGAACACAGATAGGGCAGCACCGATGTACAACGCTTACTCTCAGAGACTCCAAAACGGCAAAACCAAAATGCGCACTGAAGTCAAGCGCTCGTGAATTAGCAAGAGGGCGAGTGCTGCTTTTGCCAAGCTGTAAAGGGGGCACAAATGCGAACGGTCGCAACAGATGCGCGCTGCCATGGTAGAAGCAGTCATGATACATATGCACACATTGATAACATAAGCATGCTAATGATTTCCACATGTTAATGATTTCTGTTCCACATGATGCAGTGATGACACATGCTTATACGTGGGAACACGCTCACAGTCGTCACACATGCGCGCACGCTGATAACACAAGCAAACTTCAGTTTGTAATGTTCGCGGCATTTCGCTGGTCAACTTATGGAGGTCAAAACATGTAGTAATTGATAGGCAGTGTCTCAGCTATGGTAGCCAAGGTACAACATACAGAGGTGGTCAACATATAGAGGTAGATTTCCTATCCCTCAAAATGGCGGACCAACAAACCAAAAATGTGCGGTCAACATATGGAGGGTGGTCAACGTATAGAGGTGGTCAACTTTGGAAGTTCTACTGTATATCTAATCTATTTCAGATATTTTTATTTTAATTGTGTTTCTTTTATTCGAATTGTCCTTCCGGAACGGATTGCAGCTCATTGGTATGGTGTACTGACTGCGTCGAGGATAAGGGAAGGCCTTCCCTTATCCCTGACTACTAACGGAACTAGACTATTCTGAAAGCTTCGATCCTCACTGTGTTAGCGTTTGCCAATAAAGCTATTTGACTAGTCATTAGTTAGGTTCTCTTTAAGAAGCTCTCACACAGTCAATGTTTCATATCAACGAGCTAGAGTTCGTTCTGGAAGGACAGTTCCATCAAGCGTTAGCCCGTTACAAGCAATCCAATTTTCGGTACTTTCCGCCTTCGTTCCCCTGCTGTAGGTGGCACCCCTGTCGATTTTACCGTTTTTCGCGAACCAGAGACGACTTAGCCGTAAAAGCGGTCGACCAATAGCAGAACAGCAACCTTTTCCCTTTTCTATTCCCCAACTGTCCATTTCACCTTGTTTTCGCGAGTAGCGAACGATTTAGCGGCAAAACGGATCACGGACGGAACAAAACGCAGAAAAAGAAGACCTCAACTTGTTCACTTTTAACACACAATGACAAGTGTCAGCGATGACATCTTTCTTCTGCGATAAGGAAAGGAGGGGAGCCCTCAGGGTAAGCATTAAGGATGATATAGACGTACCTTTCGAATCATACCCATTCTCCGAACAACTCCTGCCGGTGTCGTTATCCTACACACGTACACCTAGAATAACTAAACACGCACACGCACACTGACGTCATCACTGACGATGATGACGTCAGTGATGACATCAGGTTTCTGACCAACCAGGTCGATTGACGGCCTAAGCGATGGGTGACGGCTAAATTCCTTTCGTTTCTCCATCGATTCCTTTTTTAAGCTCCACAGTTTTAACCCACCTCATCCTTGTTCCTAAGCATTTTTCTTTAAGAAAACTTTAAATCCGCTGCTATGGTCTGCTAACTTGTCCAATTAAATTATCCCATTGTCCATTTTACGCCGTTAAAATAAACTACGCAAATTGACATCATTATGATGAATCATATTTTCAACTTCCTTTGACCTGTAAACAAACGCTTGACCAACCAGTGGATGAGCAGTTTATTATGGAAACAGGATTAAATACCGAACTTGCTATTTTTCAGAGCTTCAGTAGCTCACTTGTTTCGGCTGCACCTCCTTGTATTATGGGGCAATAGGTTTCACATAAGATGAAACAAGTGAATTCTTAGAGCCCCAAAATGTCACACATCCAGTAATGCGTCTAGTTTCCCTAATGAACCGCTTAAAGCACTGGTCTAACCGCAGTCGTACTAAACACCATATTCAACTAATCAGTTGCGTTCTTTCAGCGAGATTGCACATGCGTCGAATGAGCTTACATATGCTTGATACAAAGAGCTCTTTCTTGCACATATGTATATATATATATATATATATATATATATATATATGTGTGTGGCGACCTATACTAACGAACAGGAAGACCAGACCTCGCTGTGACTCAAAAGACGACAAACAACGTTAATGAGCTTGTTTTCCTATAACGCTGGGTCACGCTCCAGCCTTGACATGAAATATATATATGGTGCAAAGTTTCACATTGCGACCATTGTTATTGAACTGAAGTAAAGCGTTCGAGTGACACTTCACTGGTGACCCGTTAGTTCCAATCGTTCTTTTGGAATCTTATCATGTGCTCTAACAACAGCACTACCGTGGGAAGTGAGAACGCAGTTTCACTGAAGCTGCCCGTCTTCTGGACCTCCCAACCGCAAGTCTGGTTTGAGCAAGCCGAAGCACAGTTCTACGTCCGCCAAATTACTTCCGACACAACCAGGTATTACTACGTAGTTAGCGCACTGGATCAAGACACTGCAGGCCGGATAATCGACTTCCTTCGTCAGCCACCGGCCACAGACAAATATAAAGCTATAAAGACTCTTCTAACGACACTGTTTGCTCCCAGCGAAACTGAGCGTGCCGCCAGACTGCTACATATGGATGGATTGGGTGACCGCACCCCGTCTCAGCTAATGAGCGAAATGCTCGCCTTGCTAGACGGCCATGAACCGTGTTTTCTATTCCGCCAAATTTTCCTGGAACAAATACCAATCGACATCCGTCTGCTTCTATCAGACGCCAGTTTTAAGGACCCTCGACAATTGGCAATCCATGCTGACGCGTTATGGCAAGCCAAGCAACAGGACCTGGCCACCCTAAATCCTGTGCGTACCCAGCGGCGCAATACATCACCTTCACAAAGACCATTGAAAGTCAGCCACGCCAAATGGTGCTTCTATCATCAAAAGTGGGGTCCAAAGGCCCGAAACTGCCGCTCACCTTGCGAGTATCCGGGAAACGAGCAAGCCAGCCGCCAATAGCGGCGATATCGGCTGGCGATCGACAAGTAAATACCGCCGCCAACTTCGCGACATCTAGGAAAGTACATTTGCTTTACGCACGGGATCGGAACTCTGGACGACGTTTCTTGGTCGACACTGGGGCCGAACTAAGCGTTGTTCCGCCTACTGGCATCCAAACACGTACCGCAGTATCAACCCGTCCACTGGTCGCAGCTAACAACAGCACAATCAAGACGTATGGCACTTGCCCTCTGCAGCTCCACTTTTTCCCCCACCACCATTTCAACTGGACCTTTACTGTGGCCGACGTTTCGCAACCGTTGCTCGGAGCGGATTTCCTCCGTGCGCATTCTCTACTCGTCGACATAGAAAACCAACGTCTTGTCGATGCCAAGACGTTTACGTCAATCAACCTGCGACGAGCTCACTTGGTACACGCCCCTCATTTGGGCTCCATCGCCAGTTATGCCAACTGTTATGCAAAACTTCTGGCCAAATTTCCGGCTATAACGACGCCTCAGTTTGCAGCAGGAAATTTGAAACATGGCGTAGCACATTACATTCAAACCCTCGGACCGCCGGTGCACGCACGCACACGTCGCCTACCTCCAGACAAGTTACAAATAGCGAAAAACGAATTCCGCAAAATGGAAGAGATGGGCATCGTCCGCCGCTCGAATAGTCCTTGGTCGTCACCCCTCCACATGGTACCAAAAGCATCCGGCGGTTGGAGACCCTGTGGAGACTATCGCCGCCTCAACAAAGCTACAACGCCTGATCGATACCCTGTACCTCACGTTCAAGATTTTTCCGCAAATCTTGACGGAGCCAAGTTATTCTCCAAAATCGACTTGGTGCGAGGTTATCATCAGATTCCGGTGCACTCTGACGACATCGCCAAGACGGCTGTTACCACCCCATTTGGGCTTTTCGAATTTCTCCGTATGCCTTTCGGTCTCAAAAATGCTGCTCAGGCATTCCAACGACTAATGGATACCGTATGTCGCGGACTGGATTTCGCATTCGTGTACTTGGACGACATTTTGATCGCCAGCCGCGGCCACCGCGAACACCTCGACCACTTGCACATGCTTTTTCAGCGGCTACACGATCATGGTCTTATCATAAATCCAGCTAAGTGCAAATTCGGTCTCACCTCGATCGACTTTTTGGGCCATCGCATCGACACTCACGGAGCGGTCCCGCTGCCGGACAAAGTGGAGGCAATTCGCAAATTCGCTAGACCCGCATGTGTGAAGGCGCTGCAGCAGTTCCTCGGCATGGCTAACTTTTACCACCGTTTCGTGCCTTCCGCAGCGAAAATTATGCAGCCTCTATACAAAGCATTGGTCGACAGCCCGAAAGAGTTGGTCTGGAACGAAACGACTGCAGCCGCCTTTGCCAATACCAAAGAAGCACTGGCGAAAGCCACAATGTTGATTCATCCGCAGTCTAACGCATGCACAGCAGTAACAGTTGATGCTTCCGACACTGCTATTGGTGCTGTACTGGAACAATTCGTCAACAACATGTGGCAACCACTCGCCTTTTTCAGTCGCCAGCTGAGAACTGCTGAACGGAAATACAGTGCTTTTGACAGAGAGTTGCTCGCACTATACATGGCCATCCGACATTTTCGATATTTCGTGGAAGGCCGACATTTCGTAGCCTTCACCGATCATAAGCCTCTTACATTCGCCTTCGCCAAAGCCACTGACCCATGGTCGGCTCGCCAGCAGCGGCATCTGGCATACATCTCAGAGTTCACGACAAACGTGCAGCATGTTTCTGGAAAATGTAACCAAGTCGCGGACGCACTTTCCCGTACAACCATAAACGCCATTCGCACACTGCACTCCGATGTTGATTACTCCGCCATCGCAACAGCTCAAAGCAGCGACGATGAGACGCAAAGCTATCGCAGCGGCTCAAGTAGCTTACGCTTAGAAGACGTGGGTTTCGGACCTAAGAAAACTACAATACTATGTGACATCTTCACTGGACAGCCACGACCCATAATTCCCATCAGCTGGCGCCGCCGAATTTTCGACGCTATACACGGATTGAGCCACCCTTCCATCCGCACAACACAGAAGTTGATGGCTATGAAGTTCGTGTGGCGTGGCATGCGAAAACAAATTGCCAGTTGGGTTAAGTGTTGCATTCCTTGTCAAACTTCAAAAGTACAACGCCATACTAAAGCGCCACTGCAGAATTTTGAGCTGCCCGACCGACGTTTCGACCACATTCACGTGGATATAGTTGGACCATTGCCGCCCTGCAGAGGTAACAGATACCTTTTCACCATCGTGGATAGGTTCACAAGATGGCCCGAAGCAATTCCGATGGCAGACACGTCCGCCACGTCCTGCGCACGGGTAATAATTGGCCACTGGATCGCCCGCTTTGGCATCCCAAATAGTATGACATCAGATAGAGGTGCGCAATTCACCTCAGCACTGTGGTCAGCAATGGCTCAACTGTTTGGCATCAGGCTGCACCGAACAACGGCATACCACCCACAGGCCAACGGCCTAGTCGAAAGGTTCCATCGACATTTAAAGTCAGCGCTCAGGACACGTCTAACCGGTCCAGACTGGGTGGACCAACTACCCTGGGTCCTCCTGGGAATTCGTACCGCACCAAAACAGGATCAAGCAACGTCTTCAGCAGAGCTAGTATATGGAGCTCCATTGACAGTACCCGGGGATTTCATCCCATACCGAGGCGAAGGGGAGGAACCAGCAAACCTCTTACACCGACTTCGAGAGAAAGTCGGGACGCTCGCACCAGTACCAACGTCGTTTCATGGTAATACGAGGTCGCACGTGCCAACCGACTTAAAGAACTCTCCGTACGTTTTCTTGCGTCGAGACGCACACCACAGCACGTTACAAAAGCCATACGAAGGACCGTTCAGGGTGTTAAAACATGGTGCCTCAACTTTCGTAATCGACATCGATGGCAGACAGGATACCGTCTCCATGGACCGCCTCAAGCCAGCGCACCTAGATATCGACCAGCCTATTCGAACGGCTCAGCGACGCGGCCGAGGACGACCACCCAAGTTACGTACACTACATCCACCCGCCCTTCCAAGAAACACAGAGCCTACAAAATTTCATACGAGATCCGGCCGCCTGGTCAAGAAGCCAAGCGACTCCTGATATTCCGGTTCTGGAGGGGAGTTCCTGTGGCGACCTATACTAACGAACAGGAAGACCAGACCTCGCTGTGACTCAAAAGACGACAAACAACGTTAATGAGCTTGTTTTCCTATAACGCTGGGTCACGCTCCAGCCTTGACATGAAATATATATATGGTGCAAAGTTTCACATTGCGACCATTGTTATTGAACTGAAGTAAAGCGTTCGAGTGACACTTCATATATATATATATATATATATATATATATATATATATATATAATATATATATATATATATATATATATGAGGTCTTTTTCACGGATTTTGTCCCGTTGGTTGCTGTACGTGAGCAGATCTATAAGTAATCTGACACTTTCTCCCTACCACCGGATGGATGAGAGTAGTTATGAGAGAAACGCGTTCAGAAAACAACGTACACTTTTCCTCGAATATTTCGGAACGCTCGAGTTCCGTCTTCAGCGAGCAAGAGCTCGCTGAAGACGGAACGTCTTCACTCTTGCTCGCTGAACACGGAACTCGAGCGTTCCGAAATATTCGAGGAAAAGTGTACGTTGTTTTCTGAACGCGTTTCTCTCATAACTACTCTCATCCATCCGGTGGTAGGGAGAAAGTGTCAGATTACTTATAGATCTGCTCACATACAGCAACCAACGGGACAAAATCCGTGAAAAAGACCTCATGAAGATCTACGCTCCCGTTAAAAGACACCCTGTCTTTCGAAATATATATATATATATATATATATATATATATATAGTTAATTCCAATAAAAAATAGTAATATATATATATATATAGCAAATTTTCTTCTTTTTGTGCTACGTCACTGTCCCGGTCGGTCGGTGGGGATGCTCGCTCTCTGCAGGGCTGACTGGGCGAGCGACAGAGGCTTGACGGGTCAAAGGTTAGACATGATAGATGATGTCGCCAGCCCGGACGGTCTAGCAGAGGAGCTTGCTGAACCGTGACTGGCTGGACAGTGGAAATATTTTATTTTTATTTTTATTGCACTGAAGACAGCTACAAGAGTAGTAGCCAAAAGCTATGCTTTGTGTGCCTTTTCTGATAGTAAAAGGCATCTACTTAACGGGGAAATCCGTGATACATTCTGCTTGCATATATATATATATATATATACAGTAGGCCCTCCGTATACGCGGTAATTGGTTCCGGGACATACCGCGTATAATCAAATTCCGCGTGTAATCAAGTCCACTGTACAGAAGATGCGAGGATACGCAGGCAATGCGCGTACTCCTTCCTGCAGACTTCAAGCAGACTCTGTTCGTTCCAGTTCCAAAGCCCAGTGCTATTTAAATGCCAAGCGAGTAGCTGTCTCGTGTTGCAGCGAATTAAAAAATTGCAAAGTTACTACGGTACTGAGCGAATTCGAACATGCGGTACTTTTATCATTAGCGTTGCAGCTTCGTGGAGTTTTCAGCCCATTTTTTCGAAACTTGCTTTATTCGATTCGAGATGAAGCGAAGTCGTTCGATTCGTTCACGCACTCGCACCGTGAGTGGTCAGTACAGGGCGGACTCTGGAGCTTGCCATCAGGACGGACACGAAGCCTGCACGGTCAAAGATGACCGAAAGGTTATCCGGCCCTGACAGTCGAGTACAGGAGTCCCCCTGGAAAAGGCCACCCACGGTTTGTGTGTTTACGTTTTTCTTGTCTTTTCCGTTTCCTTTGTTTAGCTCTCGGTTCACTTCCTTTTCCTGGCGCTGACGACAGGTCAAACCTGACCTGGAAGCTCTACATGTTTCTCCATGGGACGACTTCGCTTCTTCGCTAGTCGAATAAAGCAAGTTGCGAAAAAACGGGCTGAAAACTCTGTAGAACTGCTACGATAACGACGACACGCGACCAGACAATAAGGCGTAATTTAACTGACCATACTTTAGTGAAAACTGAGTTCCATCGTCAGCTAAAAGGCAGAATCTACATTTTACAGATGGAGTTATATATATATATATAATTGAAGATGGGGTTTCTTTTGACGGGGTAGAGTTTCATGTTGTGAACCAAATACGGCAATAACCCGTTAGACGAAATCGTTTATTCCAAAAAGGAAACAAGCGTAGCTTTCGGAACCAACCTTGTTCCGTCCTCAGCGCTAAACAATAACTGTTTGTTATTGTTTAGCGCTGAGGACGGAACAAGGTTGGTTCCGAAAGCTACGCTTGTTTCCTTTTTGGAATAAACGATTTCGTCTAACGGGTTATTGCCGTATTGGTTTACAACATATATATATATATATATATATATATATATATATATATATATATATCCTTCATTATTCTGAGGTAAACAGTGTCCATTTTCTATGCGAGCACTGATTATTGGCTGCTTCTCCAAATATACAGATCCTCGTTTACTAAGCACGGTGCAAAGAAAATCCATTTTCAGTTTTCCATAGATTTATAATTGTTCGACATTTTTAATGCTATTCTTGCTAATGAGGAGTCGTGTATACAACTAAGGAACAACCGGATATACTGCTAGAAGACACTTTCAGCAACGGGCAGAATGCTCGCTGCAAAATGTTTAACTTTCAAGAATTTCCTGATAAAACTGAAAAAAAGTGATATAATACATTGGTAATAAACTTTTCGATCATTAAACTATTCCGGCAAGCACTTCCATCCTTGCTGATTAGTGCTAGTCCACTTCTGATTAAGCAGATACTCCTTGCTTTCAAATGTTGCATACCCTAAGCGCTAATAAGCCTTTTGCAAAGTTGGAACTTGCTAACCTCTATACTTGGTATAGTTGCAAGTTGTTGGAACAACTTGCAACTTTACCAAGTACTCTAATAAGAGCTAACATTCAACCATCCGCAAAGTGCAATGGAATATCATACATTTTCTTAAGCTTAACCTGCTAAGCTGCTAACGAGAAGTTTCCCATTTGCTATGAGCATTTCACGCAGACGTTGGCTGCATAATGCAATTCGAGGGAGTAAAGTTTCCTTCGCGTTGCAAATTACACTAAATTAAATTCTTCTACAAGTCAATTTGATCGGAATGCCATTCTAATCAGCGGTATTGTAGAAACGCACATATTCAATGGACCTTCTGTATTTCCCTTCCCAAATTAAAACAGACTCTTAGGGAGGCCAGCAGTTCTGCGCTTTGTTATGCATAGTCATGCTTGTTCACGATCTAGCGTGCCAGTAGGCACTTGGATTAGCTGTAATAATTCAGCAAATTATTTAGCCTTTCACTGCAAGAAACGATCTGCCCAGAAATACAGCCAGGCAGTTCAATCAGGATCAGTTTCATTTGTACTGCCGCCAGACTTAATGGGCAATCAAGCGCAGTTCATTTATTAGATAACGTAATTATCGAAACAAGAGCACGGTGAAGAAAGTGTCCACTAAATTCTGCGTGACAATTCCAGAGGTAGATTATGAATAAGCAGAAACAGTTGTGATTAGGAGCATTGCTATTCCGCACTGAGAAAATGTGCAATAATTATTTGCTTAATGTACCCAAAGGTATATGAGCAGCGATTGACAGGCAGCTTGACAACGAATTGAAGAACGACTTTCACTCAGTGCAATTAGGAAGATCATTGGATTGCATTTTATCACTTGGCCCCAAGCTGTCTGCGCTAATTCTGATGCAAAACATGAATTTGCTAAAATTGTCTTACTGGTGTCTTCAAAATTTTCAAAGAAATAAAATTAATTACGCACATTGCCTTATAAATATTGAGATTCAGATTGAAATGAACGTCCTGAAAAACAAATTTTTTTAATGGAGTCTCGCGCCTTTGCGTTTGAAACGGCTGAAATACCCCCTGGACTGGCTTACTGTTTGTAACGACGTACTTTCACATTATACGTGGTCGACCAAATCACGTTTT
The DNA here is from genome assembly GCA_000612645.2 of Trichuris muris. Taxonomy (NCBI): domain Eukaryota; kingdom Metazoa; phylum Nematoda; class Enoplea; order Trichinellida; family Trichuridae; genus Trichuris; species Trichuris muris. The sequence goes on from CBXJ02000587.1 coordinate 15,702, forward strand.
GAAGATTCCATTACAGACTGTAAGTTCATGTGCTCTGCCTGTTGGGCAAACCAACAAGTCAGCCATACACTGGTTAAACTGCTTACGTTATTTGAAAACATGGTGACCGAAATATTTCACGCGAACGAGCGCTTCAGAATTTCAAAGCCGAAGAAAGAACGCCTAATATGAAACTATGAAAACAATAACAATGGAAAGCGTTAGTACTACCTAACTTTGCGAAGATTCCTTGCACTCAAGCAGTTACAAATTTCCTCAATCGAACTACTCAAACGATTTGAGCATTTTATGCACAGCCGTAATAACAAATCCATACACAATAATACAAGGCAGACTTCCGGCGTTCAGGGAAATGTTAATACTATTAGTAATAATGCACAAGATAATTTGAATACGTAAAATTCGATGTCCTCACCACGAAGATAAATTCCAAGGAAGTATAGTCGCTCGCTCTTCCCTAACGTTTCCTGTTCACTTAATTGCGTATGCATTACGACATTTGAAGGATTCAGTTTCCTACGTTGCACGAAACGGGTATTTCTGCTCATGATGAACAATGCACCATCATTGGACCTTCTGATTCAACGCTGCTAAACTTTCAGACTTAATCGTTCTTCAGCATTCAGCGTCGTACGTGCAGCTCGCAGTTCGAACCGCATCAACGGAATGAATTTATCTTGAAGGCTACGCTATGCTAAACGCGTACCTTATCACTATTGATAATTGCTAATCGGAGTGTTGAATTGGGCAGTCGTTGTTCAATATTAACCGGAGTAAGCCACCCCTACCATAGCAAGCATATGCAGTTGCATGCTATCAAGGAACTGATATACAAAACACTTATTTTTAGGGAAGGCTATCAGCATGAAGGCAGATTAAACTTTCCGTGACAATTTTGTTACGGTAAACGTTAAACTGTCAAACTCAGCATATTCTTCTTCTTCTACTTCTTCACAAACACACATGGGACATTCAATGCAGACAACCGTGTGCTCGAAAGATCAATATCTTGTTTGCTAAAATCATAACGATTCCTCGTCCTGAGTGCCCAACTGGGCAGATTGATAGTAATTCAATTTTTACTTAAACTGTGAAGTTGCCAACTGAAAGTTTTTCAGATAAAAGTTGCAAGTAACTATTCGTAATATCACAATTGGTATTTTCCCACACACACGCGCGCGCGCGCACACACACACACACACATGCACATACATATGCACATACATACACACACATACACACACACATACACACACACACACACACAGAGATCCTACTACCCATAACCAAGGAAAAAGGGAGAGCTCAGAATTGTAAGCGAAAATCCATTTTCCTGGTTAATGAGCAACTAATTATCAGTACTTCCATGAACAGCACGGAACTACTAAATAAAGTTAATGTGAACTTTGTGAGCAGTCACGCAATTGCAAACCACGTTAAATGTCCAATCATGAGGTAAAGAACGTTTCAATATTTTTATTGGCACTGGCGCAGTGGATCAATTTTCCTAAGGGGTGCACGATGCTTGGCGGTTTAGTTTCCCTTAACGCCGTGAGGTTTACTTAAATCTTGTTTATTCTCAAGTAGCTGAAGCTTGACTTAAGAAAGTAAATCCCCATTGCCGATTTCACAAGTGGAATAGCAAAACCTCACGAAAAATGTTGTTCTTTGCAGATTCAACACATCCTGAAAACGACAATGGGTTTCGCAAAGCTGAAGGATAGAAGCGGTACTGGCTGCCCGGATTACGCGATGTGTCATCCACAATCGCATTCTGAAGGGCCAAGATATACTTCAAACGTGTTGCCTTGTAATTCACTTATCAATATTTATTACGCGCGCTTTACTTTTTATTAATGGCTACGATTTCTCATTAACTCCACTTTTACCAGAAGATATTATCAAATGATCTTAATAGCAGTTCATCACAGATGGTCGACGGATTTATGGCACAAAGTTGGGAATCTCACGTACTGAACAGATATTTTCAAAATTAGCTGAACCAATTTTCTTCGCGCTACTGACCTGCTCATGCAATCAAAAGTATACCGTGGCTGAACACGTGGCAACAGAAGTTCATGAAAGATTTGAGTTCAAAACAAACAATTATGGCGGATTCGATCGTTGCAAAATTTTTAAAATTGAACGAAAGAATAATAATGATCAACTGAAGAAAAATAAACTGAAGAGAAATAATTTTCCAAAAGAATGCGGCGAATAAAAGGTGGAAACAAATGTCGAACATCGCCTTTCACGTCTCCAACGTGTTTCAGTTGTCATAAAGTGTGTAAATAGGCAAAACCATTAAGATCACTTGGAAAACGTCCTGCGTTTTTTGGCGTGCTCTTGTCTTATTAATATCTTCAGGCATTGATGAACTTAGGCTGTTTATGCACGTTCAAAATTGGTAAAGGAGTAGCACCAACTGTTAGTGCGACTGATAAACTATGACTGAGGGTAAGCAGCATTAATCCAGCGTTAATGTGAGATAACCAACCAACTAATCAATTAGAAAGCCAGCTTATTGGTTTAGCGGCAAGGAGTCACTCGTTTTGACGGGGCCATTTTTGCGGCGAAACTGGTCTGATAAAGCGAAGCGTATGCGCAGGCTAGGAAAGTATTAATGCATTGCCTACACAGGAGAAGTCCCTGTCCTTCTCAACCGTCGCAAATGTCGTTCATTATTCACTAAATTTTCATCTGAAGATACTTTTGTCGTGCGATTCGTTCTACTATTACAATAATACAGACTTCTCACTGATTTTAGCAAATAGTTAGCCTCAGGAATACTGTTGCTTGTCTGTTGCACAAGGTTAACACTAAGCCTAGCAGCGACTGAGCGTGTGCCTTTCCGTTATTTTGTCAAGTTAGTCTCGAAGTGAAAACAGCCTTCCATAATGGGATATTTTTAGCCGTAGACCTACCTAACTGTTGGTGCCAACAATCCCTCTAGCTGCCATTATTTTAATCGGATAAGTATTATTGCATACCAATAGCACCATCTTATCCATATGCAAAAGGTAGCGTACGGACTTACAATACTCCTGCAGAAACTTCTTTTCAATAAGAAATACTTTGCTCTCCACCAATACTTCCCAAGCGGATTGAGCTCTAAAGTAACCACTCCCAAACTTTATTTCGCTGAACCACCCGGGCGCTTCGTTCAATTATTAGATCCACTCCACGGGAAAAGCTGGTGGGAAGAAATGGAGTGGGAACACAGCGACCGGGAGGGACCTTCCCTGCCCCGAACCACTCCGCCGTAGTCCTCCACGACTTCACCGCATCAGCCATTAGCTCAGCATTTCATGAAGTCAGACGTCTCGATTTATTGAACTATCCTGGTTCTATATACCATCGCAGTACCTCCTGAAACCCTGCAGACGCTGCGTGAGACCCTCTGAGTCTAACCCGTGAGGAGCCAAACCGCCCAACGGGTCTGCGCCCCACGTTGAGAATGGTTGCTCTGGCGATACGTGAAAAATATGCATTCCACAGCTGCCGTTACATTTTGTACACATGTAATTATCACACATTTTCAAAAGCTCGCAATTTTGTACTAACCAAATTAAACTTGCCAAAAGTTGAGCGATAAAATGAAGTCAACATGCCAAACAGCAGCTTAAGACAGACATCCGCCGGTGGAAACAAGTCAGATGTCGCAGAAGTAGGATAAAAAATTTGCAGTCAACAATTAGTCCAGCACTTTTAAAATCGTAAGTTGAACTTTACTCAGCGGTGTTTGATGATCTACCTGATCCGCTGGAGACGGTATGCAATATATCCTGAAAGCTGCGGAAGCACTTTGAATTAAACACTGCGCTATTTTCATGCATTACACATTGTGCACAGCAGCGTTATAAAAAGTGTGTCCCACACAAGGATGGAGTGCGTAGCAGCATTCTGCCTCATTGTAAAGGCTGTTTACGTGGTAACTAAATTTTGCTAATGACAACCCTTGTTTTATTAATATATGACAATCAGTAGAAATGGAGCATTGCTGCTTTTTCAGGGCTCTCAGGATTGCTCTGCCCTCTGCGTGAAACATTGATACAATGTTAACCGGCCAATTTCTGAAATAATAAAAGTGCCTTTGTAAAACTGATTGGATCATTGAGATGTGAAATGAGAAGGAAAACGTTTCTTCAGGCAATCTGACTCATCCATCAATAATTAATGGAGCAGTCACTAATATTTTGACACTTAACGATACAGATCCAAAACCACACCCATCAACTCAGCTGTATAGCTGAGACTAGCCCAGCATAACAAGAATATAGGCTCGCCATAGAATTACCGTGAAAATAATTTCCAGTGTACTGCATTAAACGCAACAGCTGAAGTAAATCTTTGCACAGAAGGGCAGAGCAAGAGTAAAGGTGACAAGCAGTCAATATAACGGAACAAATAATGCAAGGTTCGAACTGACTATACCTTAGTAATCAAATGCTGTTTCCAGTTGCCCACTGTTGAAATGGCATGCTGAAGTCGCACATCTTAAGTCTTCGTTTTCTGCGTCGAAAGCATGCAAGCTACGATTTTTCATCTTCATCAGTGATATGCAGCTTGCAAAAATAACAAAGAGGGGCAGGCTGAGGTATCGATTTTATCAAGCGAACATGATTAGACATGACAATGGCATATTATGCCAATCGTAAGTGTCAAAGCAGATTCGAGTGAGAACTGTTGACGACGGATCATGCGACGAATGGTAAAGTAGTAATGCTCTGCAGAACTTTGTGAAGCGTAAAGATGATAACACTGCCTGAGGCACGTGATATCCTGGATCCCTGGTCACTTCATGCTGGACTAGATTCAGCTTTGAAGCGCAGTTCACAATTACACCTTGCACTTTTGTATTGTTAAATGTCAAAATATTGACTATTACTTCATCAGTTCCCGGCAGATGAGTCAGATTGGCTAAAGAAACGACTTTTCTGTTTGACTTCCTCGAAAACCCAACCAGTTCAACGAAGTTCAACATTTCTGTTTCTGAAACTGAACACACGAGTATTCCGCTAACGTTTTACGCAGGGACTGAAGAATTCTGACAGCCCAGAGAAAGGATCGTGATCAACCTCTATTAATGCAAAGAAAGTCAAAAGTACAAGAAAATGATACCGCAGCCGCCTCCCCCATGTGTTACGAAGAGCTGCACTTTGAATGTGACTTTTAAGCATCAAACATTCATGTCATGTTCAAATGGTTCAACTGCAACCTGAACTGAAACCTTAAATTATTATTACTCACGTTTCCTGTGTGCGAACTGACCTATCAGATGTCAAAATATTATATCTTGCCGTAGCGTTGAACAAAAAGCTTCACCAATATGAAGGCAAAAGAACATTTGGGATATTGTTCAGTTTCATGGAACAATATCCTAAATGTACTGGTGAGAACGGCGCAGTGGGCAGCATAGAATTAGTGTATTTTAATTAAAACTACGTGATGTTGTCTTAGAAAAAAGGAAGGCAGGCTTTCTACTCTGCCACAACGGCGCAATCCAATTGAGAAATCGTCCCTGACTTAGTCTTATCAAGCATTGGTCTTCTGATATATCTTCAATGTGAATGTTATAATGATTCATTGTACAGCAAGCTGCAACGAAGACTTAGAAGTGTGCTAAAGCGTGAAAGGATAAATTGAGTGAACCACTTGCAAGAGAAATATATTCGGCATCGGAAATATGGAATTTTTTAAATTTGTCGGAACGACCTTCAGTAGTGCTAGTAGGGGCACAGGCCAAAGTCCTGATAGGCCAAAGAGGTAAAATGTTCGTAGCCTAACCCTTGGCACAAGACCAAGTTCACTCGTGAATGCGTTTTTGAATCAACCAAAAGCATAGTGACATGGTACCTTACAGACTGTCTAATATGGTATAAAAGCCCCCTAGGCTTTGAGCGCTTTCTTGCTCTGATTTGTCAGAATGTTGGTCATCAGAAACTTGGCTCAGCAGGATTTTGAACGCCTCCAGTAGTACTGCAACTTGGAATCAGCGGCCTGTCCAACTCCTATTGGAAAGTGTTATCTTTTAACTGCATTGTAAACGATTTGAGTGTTCCATGACCTTGTACAGTGCCCGTAATGACAACTAACAAAACGCTATAGCCACTAGATGATTGCGAAGTTCATTAATGAGAAACCACAACAGCAAGCATACGATAACTTTTCCAGTTTGGCGAACAGCATTCTTGCGTCGCCAGCGATAATAAACTCCTAGCACTACCATACTTGTCTACTACTATTATCTTAACTCATTAATGAACTTCCCAGTCATCCACTGACTGGATCATTTTGCTAGTTGTCACCACGGCCACCAACCAATGGCAAAAGCTATTCGAAATAATTGCAACAAGGTTACGAAAATCCATTGGCCTGTTACAAGGAACCTTGTCCTGAAATGATGTAGCATTAGTTAGCGATAACTGATGATATTGATTGCACTGCTATCATGTTTACAGAAAATGGAAATGCTGTTTATGGTCACACGGGCGTTTTATTCGATTTATTGCAGCTTTTGCCACTACGGTGTTTAACGAATTTACACCGTTATTGTGATAATTTATTTATTAATATTTGTTTCAGGCACACTCCGCATCTTTTGGGACATTCTGTATGTCATCGTCAACGGAAAAACAACGCTAGCCCGCAAGAGCAAGATAAGCAAAAACAATCTGGTGACTCTGTTGACAACGTATTATCCTAATTGCGAATACTGAACAATAATATGGTAAATCGTACGAGGAAAGAAGACATCGCCATTCAGTAATTCACCTCATGAATGAGAACTACGGTTTTCGCTTGTCACGTTGCAGTGTGGTCGAATTGCTTCGGCGCCGATGATGCATTATGAAAAGTTCCCAAGGCTTCGAACTGAATGTGAAATAAATTTAAAAAATAATTTCAATGCAAGGGACTTGTTGTTAAACATGACGCATATTGTTATCAAACTTTTACGTCCGAGTTGTTATTATTAATAGGATTGGTCGCGTATGTCTAACACTGAGACATATTTATATTACACAAATACAGTTACTGATGCAGAAGCCAATTTCTGTTTTGTTGTGCTTAACAGCGCATAACAATCCGAAGTTTATAGAATCGAACGCAACTTCCGTCACACACACGCACGCACGCACACGCACACACTCACACACACACACACGACTACTGTGAAGTCCACAGAATTTCAAACGTTGTGTTAAAGGAAGATATACCTGGTGGCCTTTTGGAAGGGCTCCAAATGTGAAGGTGGCAGGGGACTACGCAAGTTTGTCGATCTGGCTATTGCGTTACTGCGAGCTGAATGGATATGCAAGTTTCAATTGTTTACGCGAAATGCCTCAACAGTATTCATCAGCGCTGCTTCAGGCAAAAGTCGACTTCTCAACTACAATGACGATATGTTCGATCATTTACAGCGCTGTGGAATAGTGCTTTAAGATTTAGATACTTAAAATTATGCCAGTGTAGCCACTTGCGTTCCTACGTCGAGTTTGCTTCTATTATTAATTGCTTGTAGAGGAATATATAGGTAGTCACAATCCTATGTCCGTCACAATGGCTCACGTTTGAAAATGGCGCAGTAAATTTCCATTGGCCTCCCTCATCTTGAAGTATATTGTACACCTAAAAAATTTGGCTCATCGCTTTAAGCCGCACTTGTGGTTCCAATGGGATCAAGCAGAGAGCTGCATGCCTATCAAGCCACACTTATTCTTAGCAGGAACATTCAGTTGAATGATTTTCCATGTTCGTTAGAACTAATCACTATGATGTATAGATTAGGTGGTCTACCTGTGGGATAACCAGAGAGATACTGATCTTAACCACGGAAGATGAGTTCATATTGCGAACAACATTGTCCAAGTCAAGTCACGCCAGACAAGGGTGCGTAGTATTCTTCTTGGCAGCAGTTAGGGCCACACATTACTGTCTGCATTATCTGTCCTTGTCTGGCCGTTCCAAGAAGTTCGGAGCGCCAAATTGCTAGGCGTCGCCTGTCAACCCATGTTCAAACAGGCTAGGTCTAGTTCAATTGGTCGAACATTGAATGAAAACAGTTCGTTGTTTCACAATAGCGTTCATTGACGTACAAGCGTTACTGTTCTGACTTAGGAGCACCATTTTTTGATTACATGCAATAGGCTAAATAGTTATGCCATACCGTTTGAAGGCAAGATCCACTCGAGCTTTTCTAATCCTGCTGTACATACTCGAATACTCGGCAATAAGCATCAAAGGATATGGATGTTGTAATTCGTCAAAAGCAAGTCCGAACACAAAGTTCTACATGTCCAGCTCCAACGTAAAGTTGAACCGAACGGCTACGGGTCATACTGCCTGGCGGGAAACAGTGAACACTTTGGACAGGCTCCATGAGCTGTTAACGCTAAAGCGAATTGCGCGGGAGCTCAGCATTTATCATCCCAAAATTGACGATCTACTGGCCACAAGGAGTCGCTCAGCGCAATTTGCATTCAATGAAAGTTGGCACTGGCTGGCTCATTCTGATGAACAGAAATCCGAAGCACAACTGTACACTCTCCACGTCGTCGGTGTTCGTGTAGGTGAGTAGATTAAAGCATTGTCTTACTTTTGCCCTTCGATATCCAGGAATTTTCAAACGAAACAAACAGGAAAAGTTTTGCGATCTTTCTTATACTTAGCAGCAACCGCTCACTGTCTGCTGTTACTCAAAAGAGGAATAATTTCCGCTTAGACCACATGTAAACATTGTACATGACGGTAGTTTTTGTCATTTGCAGTTCAAATGAAATTTCTTGTTTCTCGCCCATTTCTAGGAACTGAAAGCGCATTTACATTTGCGTAGGCAATATCGGTTGTTCCCACGGTGTACTTTAAAAATGGAAGGAAATAAAATTGCAGCTGTAATCCACTTTGAACAGAGAAGAAA
>CBXJ02000588.1:0-21771 GCA_000612645.2 Trichuris muris
AAACGTTGCACCCTTTCCCCAATTCCTTTATAGCATGGGATAGTCACAGTAAGCATATCTCGTGTACTGTTTCGACTTTCTTCAGTACCTCTTGACCGCCCATCAACCCTAGAAGATACAAATTTTCTGGGGTATCCATTTCTCGACAGCGTCTGCTTCATGTGATGTAGTTCTGGTTGTAAGAACTTATTGTCACATACGTTCCTCGCTCTGTCCACCAACCCTCTGATTAAACCCCGGAACACCGATTGGGGATGACTAGACGAGAAATGCAGATATTTGTCCGAGTGGGTTGCCCTTCTGTAAACTGTTTGAAAGCGTTCATCATGCCTTATGACCAGGGTGTCCAAAAAACGGAAGTGATCGGTTGCATTCTTTTCCATTGTGAATCTGATTTGTCCGGGGAATAAGCCGTTAAGATATTCCAAAAATTTATCTTTCCATACCCTCTGTGATGACCACGAATATGTCATCTACATAACGCTTAAAAAACCTTGGTCTGAGTGAAATGTCAACCCCGCAAATGCTATTTCTTCTAGGTTCTCCATGAACACCTCAGCTATGACCGGAGATAAACTGCTACCCATTTTGGCGCCATTTTGCTGTTGGAAAAATTTTCCTTGGAAGTAAAAGTAATTAGCCTCCAGTATGCAGAAAGACGTTAACCGTTTGATGTGGTGTGGGTTTAACGTTGTCCTGTTTTTAAGGTCTTCATCACTGTCTAATAGTTGCTCAAGCCGTTCTAAAGTGTATTCCATCGGGATGCTCGTGAACAAATCTTTCACATCATAACTCACTAGGAGGTCTGAACTAGAAACCTGAAACCTTTTAAGTTCAAGGCAAAATGTCTTGCTATTCGCCACGTGTGACTGCCTGTGTCCTGTTAGGGGACGGATTATATTTTTGAGATAGGTATTTAGCTTCGACGTTACACTATTTACCGTCGAGATAACCGGTCTAAATGGAACACCGTCTTTGTGGATCTTTGGAAGCCCATAAAGCTCTGGGCTATGGCTGTAACATGTGAAGAAGAGATGCTTCGTAATACGTTCCAATTCTTTGTCCTTCGTTTCTATGGCAAAATCCTTCAGAATGCCTAGTAGTTTTTTCTCATCACTTCAGTAGGATCTACCCGAATAGGTCTGTAAATGTCATTTGTTAGCATTTGTATGAGTTTTTCCACATAGTTTGTGCGGTCCAGTACCACTACAACATTTCCTTTGTCCACCTTCGTAACTATTAATATTATCTCATTATTTTGCCTCAATTCACGTAGTGTCTTCTGTTCCAAGCTTTTGAGGTTCGGTCTCGGTGTGGGTACATTGTGCAGTATGCTTGCTATGGACCCTTTAATTTCTGCCGCCTTATCTGGTTCTGCGGAAGCAAGACTTTGTTCGACAGAGGCAATTATATCCAGAACTGGGGGTTTTTCTCGGCGTAGGTATGAAGTTCAACACCTTAGCCAACACCACTTTTTGGTTTTCGGTTAAAACCACTGAACTCAAGTTGATCACTGTTCTGTCGAGCCAGGTCGTATACTGCTACCGTTTCTTCTTGAAATATGGTCCAATATCAGTTCACCAATTCACATAATGAAGAAAAAATCGTCTTTGAACCTGTAAGTTTGAAGAAAACGAAAGGAGGCCAAGATCGACTATCTTTTGCAAAACATCCAATTGATGAAAGCAGCTGAACGTCGATAACTGGTCAGTGCATTTTGCTCTACAACTCTTTTGCTCATGCGGAACAGTTTCCGCGAAAATGCATTGCACTCTCCGTTAAAAGTGCACTTAATCACCCACTATTCTCATTATGACACATTTTGAGGAAACATGCAAAGCTGCGCGCTACTGTACAAAGCCGGAAACTCCGTGCACCGGTCAAGTAAACACACCGGAGGAGCCCCGGTTCGTTGAAGCCGCGCAAATCCACGGCGACAATGAAGAGTGACCAAAAAAGAACTGCTGAAAAGGATTAAATTGCATCGGCAAACATTAAGTGAGGATGAAAGGCACCGTTGTATAATTTAGTTTAAGACGAAAATCTACAATTGCATTTCAGGACCGTCCGTGAAAGCGTCTCCGGTTGAAGTTGCGGACAACTGCGTCCATCGAAGTATTAATAGTATCTCGATCCTGACCAGCGGAGGGCTGCAAGGAAGCATTTGCTATACTGTACAAAACGAAGTTAATCGTCGTATACTTTTACGCTAAGGCCAGATCTTCTGACGATATCTCTCATGAGTGCTGCCTGAAAGAAAAAAGTCCAAACATGAAGAAATGGCTGTGTCATACTCACCCGTACTGTGTAATAAAGTTCGTCGATCAACTTGCAAAGACGGCTGAATTCAGCTCCGTCTGAATACTCCGGAACGCACAGAACCTTTTCAACGTCGTCGATACGTCCATGTATCTTCCCGCATTTAATCAGACTAATCAGCTTGCACTGAAGTGTTTCAAGAGACATGCTAAATTCGTCCGCCATTTGTCGCATGTCTAAATTGCTGTACGGGTAAACGTACTGAAATAGAAGGCTGAGCAAAGGGGAACCAAAGAGAGAAGAAAGAAAACTTACCAAAATGAATCCACGAGTCTCGATCATCTCCAACAGTTCATCGATACGCGAAAACAGGTAAATATCTATTCGAAACCTTTCCTTTGAGTAAAAACAAGGCGCATAAAAAGAATACACTTCCGACTACAATTCAAGTACTTTCATACTGCGAAGAATCTGCAGGGCGGACGCGTACTCCGACTTGCAACAGTTTTGAACAGCTTCACTGAGCTGCAGCTCGGATTGGAGGAATGGTTTGAATGAACTGAACGGAAACTAAATGGGAGACCAACATAACTGCGAACACACGGCATACGCGTTCGACAGGAGTTCCGTTTTCAATTTGTCTTTGCTCAAAGACGCCAGGGCCGACAATACAGTGTATATGGTCAAGCAAGCAGCAGAAAGCACCTAAATGGCAAATAATTGATTGTAGTGACTTTCCGCCACACAAACCTCGATTCAAAGTGACCATAATTTAAGACACTGATACGTCCATATAAATAATTTTAACACGCAAATACAACAGTTCTATATATATAATATATATATGCGTGTGAGCACGTAGAACATATATATATATATATATATGTCAACGACGTTTTGCAATTGGTGTTCCAATGACTGCCACGTCACTTCACACTGAACTAAACCTTACATCAAGATAGTGACACCAGTAGGAATGAAGTTCCAAAACTCACTGAAGCAACGCTAATTACGTAAAAATTGAAAGAGAACAAGAGAACCACTTGCCCAGTATTTAATGTAAAAGTGACTTTAAAGGCCTGTAATACCTCCGGATAATCGAAACAGTCGAATTCGATTTTTAGGAATGCTTCGGCCGCTTGTTCGTATTTGGATTGGACAAAATAGGTTAAGCCAATGGCAGCTTGCAACCTTTGTAGATGCCACTTCATTTCATCGTTTTCTCCTTCCTACAAATAGAAAAACTGCTTAAACAAAGTGAAATGCCTTCAAAAACTTAATTTTATCCATCAATTGTCTGGACAGTTGATGGTAACCTTACTGTTCACTGAAAAATATTTTCCTCGGACTGGCAAACCACTGTGGCAATGCCAAGTTCCTGGTTAATAGACTATTTGCAACGTGGCATGGAGCAATGGTAAGCATAATTAAAAATAACCTTCATGCCAGAACCGCTAGTACAAAGTAAGATGGATTTTAACAACAACAATGACGTAAAAGATTGTCGTAACGGGTTTCAATGTATAATTGAATAAAGAGTCACGGAGGTTTCTTCCCGTTTGTGATCACGATGTCCAGAAACAAGTAGGTAGAACATTTTTATTTCGGAACACGTGGCGCTAAAATATTAGCGAAGCTTTCGAGCCTCCTCTGGGCTCGTTATCAGTGCTGTGGGACGACGGGGCCCAACCGTTGTTCGACCAAGGTGGAAGAGCCTCACCTAAAGGATAAAACTGGTTGGCTGGACCTCAGCAAACAAGACACATCCCACAGCGCTGATGATGAGCCCAGGGGAGGCTCGAAAGCTATGCTATTTGAAGTAAAACATTGATGAACGGGTATTCTGCCATTTTCTCACAACAATAATAATATCTTTTAATAAAATCACGGCTTTGATCCCGTTGTACAAAGACAAGACGACACGGAGCTTTCGGGACACGACCTTGTCCCGTCCTCAGCGTGTATTGAGGTGTCTTGTCCTCAGCGTGTATTGAGGTGTCATACACGCTGAGGACGGGACAAGGTCGTGTCCCGAAAGCTCCGTGTCGTCTTGTCTTTGTACAACGGGATCAAAGCCGTGATTTTATTAAAAGATGAGAACATATCCCGTGTGGAAACAACCTATTTTTAATAACAATAATAATAATTTTAAAAAAATAATAATAACTTGCATTACGGTTACTCCCTGTTCAGTAAAAACGTTTTTGTTCCCAAAATGCATTCCAATGTAAAAACGTTTTATTCCCAAAACGTATTCCAATGCAAAGTTTTCGGACAAAATCATAGGTCCGTCATCAGTGCAATCATTTTTGTCAACTGCCCAGTCAGTCGACGGTCCTGCAAGCTCCTCCATTCGACCATCCGGACTGGTGACGACAGCTATCTGGTCTAACCTTCGACCCGTCAAGTGACTGCCACCCGCCCGGTCAGTCAATCAGAGGAGCAAGCGTCCTAACCGACCGACCGGGACAGTGACACAACACAAAATGAAAATTCAGGCAACGGCAGTAGCTTCCCGAACACGTCTATAGTCTCTTTAAACTACGGGTGTTGTGTCGCTGCCTCGGTCGGTCGGTTAGGATGCTTGCTCCTTTTCGTCAGCTCCTTTTCGCTGACGACGGGACTAGAGCGTCCCGAAAGCTCCGATTCGTACGTTACAGTGTTCTCGCAACTTTTACCAATAAACTAACCCATCGTTGACTGGTAAAGTTCTTTGGTGAATTGCAGATACACTGAAACAATACCAACGAGAAAACTGTGTCTAACACACAAATGTCAATAATAATAATAATAATAATAATAATAATAATAATAATAATAATAATAATAATAATAATAATATTATTATTATTATTATTATTATTATTATTATTATTATTATTATTATTATTATTATTATTATTATTATTGCGAGAAAACGGCAGAATACCCGCTCATCAATGCTTTACTTCAAATAGCGTAGCTTTCAGGACCTCTCTTGGTCCCGTCTTCAGCGCAAATTTTCAAACGCAACCTATCGTGCGAGTATCACAGTCACGAGCAAAGCACTATTGTGGTATTGATGAACAGAGATACGTACAATGAAAAGGTTGAAAATCTCTTAGGAACTGGAACCTACACAACCCTAGCGACTGATCTGACTGATAATACACGAAAATCTCTAATTGAAACTCTCAGTTATGGTTGATGATTGGATTCATCGTAACGGTGTATGTATACATGTTTTCTTCAAGATCCTCTTCAACGGGGTGGGTGCTTGTTTTGCAGATCAAACGTAACACGGATTTTTTACCCCGTATTTATTACCAAAGCTTCATAAAGCTAACGCAGAGCTTTCGGACCCTACCTGGGTCCATCTTCAGTGCACAAACGAACCGGTCAACTGCCCAGCTAGTCGACAGTTCTGCAAGCTCTATGTATACATGACAAGAATGTTAATACGACTGTCACCGTTTGTTGACTTTTTAATTTATTTCCTCCGGAGCTTTCGGGGTAGCTCACACCCCGAGTAGCCGCTGACGACGGGGTGTGAGCTACCCCGAAAGCTCCGGAGGAAATAAATTAAAAAGTCAACAAACGGTGACAGTCGTATTAACATTCTTGTCAGTTATGGTTGATATAACTAAAGAAAAGAGTTCAGCCGATCTTAAAAGGAAACTACGATTTGGATCCAACTACTCTTCCCCAGAACTATTCTGTCTCCCGAAAGTTCACAAGCAGAACATTTCGTTACGGCCAGTTGTTTCTTGTTACAAAGGTGTAACCAGAGGTCCACGCGTTTATTTAACTAACATACTGAAACATTTAATTGGAAATAGACAGTCACGCACAAGAAACTCAGTGAACTTTGTTAGAGAGATTGAGGGAACCAAAGTAGAAAAGGATGACATTCTTGTAAGCTATGAGGCGAAGGATCTTTTCACAAGCATACCTATGGCTTATACTTACCAAGTCATCACTGATCTTCTGTCTAAGGATACCTCTCTTAAAGAACGAACGCGACTAGACCCATTACAAGTGACACATTTAGTCAAAATTTGCATGGAAGAGGGGAATTATTTCCAGTGGAAAGGAAAGTATTTCGCCTAAAAGAAGGGTGCACAAATGGGGAGCCATTTGTCCTCGCTAGTCGCTGAAATTTTCATAGAAGACTTTGAGAAGAAAGCTTTCCCGAGGGGATTATTGGACCACCATGTACAGATTTTCAAGAGATACGTAGATGACATATTTGTCATAATGAAAAAACGGAAAGAGACTGAGCTGTTATACCACCTGAATAGCGTTTTCCCGAACAATATAGCACTCACACTTGAAAAAGAATAAAAAGGACAACTATCTTTTTAGATGTGCTTGTGATAAACAAGGGGACTTGGTTAAGTACCAAAGTTTACAGAAAACCAACCAATTCAGGGTATACTTGAATTTTTTCTCCAACCACTCCCTGAATGTAAAGAGTGGGATTATAACTGGAATGGTGGATAGAGTTTGGAATGTATGTAGTACGGAATACCTATGGGAAGAGTTTGATTACATCAAGAAAACTTTGGTTTACAATGAGTTCCCAAGAAAACAGATAGACCAGTACATTAATGAGCGAATAAAAAATGGAAAGAACAGAGAACAACAAGGAGGAAAGAAATGGACACTTTGACGAAGTTGGTAATCCCGTATTACCCGGGGTTAGGAGAAAAGATAAAAAGGGTCATGGAAAGAATTCGTGTGTTGGTGGTGTTTAAAAGTCACAGAAATCTAAAATCTATTCTAAGGACGGACAAAGTGTTAAAACCACCAGAAGTTGAACCAGGTGTAATTTACCAGATCATATGTGGATGAGGTGCACGGTATATTGGTGAGAGCGGAAATGATTTGCAACATAGATTTCGTCAAAACCCGGAAGGAATAACACGTTACAGAAATGCTGAAAGAAGGAACAGAGGGGAAGAAACGATAGGCCGTGGACGTTCACAGACGAGGGACCTCAAAAAAGTCATGGAGGAATGTATCAATGGATCAGCTGTGGTAGAGCACATATCCACATGCCCACAACCGGATGAGACTTTGGGAATCTTTAAAATTGGAAAGGAAACCGATTTCCAGATAAGAAAGATAAAAGAAGCATTATTCATTAGACACAATCCCTGTATAAATAGAGACGGAGGGATTGAATACAGGATGCATGGTAACGGGTCGTTGGAATGGCATGTCTTTTTGTACACATTGTACACATGTGTACAAACAGACATGCCAGACAGAGGGATTGTAGTTAGTGAAATTTTTTATCTAAACTGGTGACCAAAACCAAATGTTGTCTTTGCGACATTCCTGGGACATCCAATTCCATAAGATTTTAAGCAACGAACGGATTCTTAAACTTCTTTCACATTTTAAAACATTTTCTCCGCCTAGAACTGATTCAGTTGATGTATTTCATAACGCTGAAGACGAAAACGTGAGTGATTTTCGAAAGCTTCGCTAGTAAAGAATTTTTTGCGGTCTCGGGTGACTGCCGTGTTTTGCCCCAGAAAGGATAATAACAATAATAATAAGAATTCGTAATCGTAACGGGTACTAGAAGTATGTCAATCTTTGTCACGGAAAAAACCTGTTCAGTTCGCATCTTTTATTGATGGTCAAAAATGCGAAAGGCATATGCGGAGCTTTCGGCTCCCCCTGGATCCGTCTTCAGCGCTTGTGGGCCGACTGCGCAGTCAGTCAGTGGGTCCGCCTCGCCGATTACTCGTGTTGCCTCTGCGCTGGTCGGTCTGAGGGCTTACAGGTTCCACTGCAAGACTGTCTGGGCGAACGATCAACGCTGGACAGGTCAAGGTTCGACTTGATAGCTAACGTCGCTTGTTCGGATGGTCGAGCGGAGGAACTTGCGGACCCATTGACTGACTGGGCAGTCGGCACACAAGTGCTAAAGACGGATCCATGGGAGATCCGAAAGCTCCGCATATGCCTTTCGCACTTTTTGAGCATCAATAAAAGATGCGAACTGCGAACTGCACGGGTTTTTTCCGTGACAAAGATTGCCAATGATAATGATGCTGATAATAATAATAATAATAATAATAATTTCGGAAGACAGGATGTCTTTTAACGGGAGCATGGATCTTCATATTGTACTTTTTCACGGATTTTGTCCCGTGATAATAATAATAATAATAATAATAATAATAATAATAACAATAATAATAATAATAAAAATAATAATAATAATAAATCGACAACTGTTTTTTAAAGAAAAGAAAACCGTAGAAAACTCACCTCTGCTAATGTTATCGTTTGTTTAGCATCAAACGCCTCTTCGCGTACGGACATCCAATTTGTCAGGTATACGTTTATCTAAATTGGTTGAATGAATAAACCGTTTTACAAATGCTCAGAAGAAACAAGATGGTAAGTTCTCAATCAGCGCTTTAACCATAAAGCCATTAAGGCAAAGATGTTAAGGCGCATACTGTTTTACCTTTATCAAATTTAGAGACAATTCAACGAGCTCCTCTTTTTTGCCATTTTGATCTTTGAGTTTCGCAAGGCATCTCAACGCATTCGGCATATCGCCGACGGACAAATGATGGTGCCCGATGGCTTTCAAGCAACTTCTGAAACAAAGGGCCTTTGCAAACGATGCAGCGTCACTGACAAGGATCGACGACGCACTGAACGCTCGTTTTCAAATTGGTGCTTCTGTAAAGCATCAATTCACGTTCAAGTTTCTCAAGATTACCGGCAGCCGCTGCTTTCGTATTTTCAAACCACTCGGTATCAAACGGGGGCACCACGTGGTCGCCAATAATGGTCACGTCCGGACCGTTGGAGGCAGAAGTTCTCAAACGTCAAGAAGTAATCGACAAGCCAAACTACGGAAGAATACCTCGCTTCCGTGCAACTTGACAACATGTCCTGAATGGAACTGTACAACGTGTAATTCATCGTGCGTTCCTGGACATATTGCAACGCAAGCAGCAAGGCATCGAAGCGCAAACCTGGAAAATGGTTGGCCACGAACGTCAAACGTTCCACCTTCAGGTAACCCGTGAAACCATTGGCATAGTTCTCCAAATCCTAAAATGAAACTGCTGACACGAGTGAAAGAGCAAAAATGTCCGAACAAATGCCAGTTCGTTCAAGGATCATCTAAGAATCCGAAAAAGACTGTGTCAGATGAATTACGACGGAGTTGCTACAGCGAAATTCATGGCACGCTTAAGCACTACTACCAGTGACTGGCAAATCGTGCTCGAAAAAGGGATACAACATTTCTTGGCTTAACTGGCAACCTATGCACCCTTATTCGAGTCAAGCAATTAAAATTATTTGTTCTTCAATGCTTGAGAATAAAAACTTTGAATTTTCGAGGAAACAAATAAATTGCACAACGGGAATGGAGCCGAAAGCTATAGTATCTTACGACTAGCGTATTCGTGGTACTGGCTGCCTGACCTCGCGAAGTATCGGAATTGGTCATGTCCATCGCCACTGGGTCCCCGACGACGCTAAAGTGTGAGAAAAAGTCTAGAATAGTCAAAAATATGAAATTCACGCTCAGATTAAAGGACGAAAAGAGATGAACGTAATTTCCACAGAATTCGCAAAAGACACAGCAATATCTTGCTCATCAGAGCACAAAGTTAAGCTGCACTTATGACATGCACTTATTCGCAATTCCAAACCCACTTAACAATTCCAGTCCAGCTACCATGAACGCCTTGCGCATAAAGTATAATCACGTTCACTCGTACGGTCAGTGGATAAATTAATAATCGACTTGATTTCTTTTAAGTGGGATGGAAATGATTCGTTTCCGCCTTGCAGCCGCCATATAAAGGGAAGTTACCGGATCTGGTATGCTGCGCGCCCCCCCTTCGTACTGTAGCATGGCGTCATGTTAGGAAAATCAGGTACTGAGACGGCAGTTCCGTGACGTCACGGTTCGCTAAACGAAGCGACGTCAGCACCGCTGTCTTGTGCTGAGTGCGTGTACTCCTCGCTAGCGTTGCCTCAGCAGACTGTTTTTTGCGATGATTTTCGAAATTTAAGAGTGCAGGTGTCTTAGCTTTCTTAAACATTCATGTCTGAACGCGCAACGCTTTTACCGCAATTACCACATCCGGGGAACCTGAAGTATCCGGGCGTAGAGTTTAGCTCATATGGAAAGTGGCGGACATGCTGCATCGCGTCCAAGCTAATCTTGGGCAACTGCAAGAGGCTTCGCTTTTACCGCAACAGAGGGTGCAGCTCATCAGAGCTCACCTAATCAATCTCCAGGCTGCTATTCACCTTTTCCGACAACAACCCAACTACCCGAACTGTTGCGTTCTCTGTCACGATGACATGGCAGACATTAAAGACAATCCTCCTCCAATCTATGATGCCGGACGAGCTTTTTATCTATTAATGAAAGAGGGAGGTCTGTTCCTTTTGTTTTAGACCGCTATATATTGGGACGAGCAGACCTCACATCTTGTGAATTCTGCAAATAAACATTGATTTTGGATTACTTCGACGGTTTATCTTTGCGACGTTATGTGCTTCAGCCCAGTTCTTCTGTACTAAGCGTATACGTTTGTCGCTGGCCCAGCATCACTACACTCTTATTGGGTTGACGTTCGCGGTTAAGAAGTGCAGGTGTCTCTGTTGCGTTTAAGTTTCAGGTTTGCTTTTGTTGGCTCATCATTGCGGTTAGCATTTACGGTTAGATTAGGTAGATGGCAGTCAGCGCCAGTTAACCATAGCAGTGCAGCAAACAAATCAGCATGTCACACAGTTTATTCATGAGCGATGATGTGCTCATTCACAAAAAACAAACTGTATAAGACGTCGGGCCATCAGCGTGGCGGCGAAACGGCTACGATATGTTCTATTATTTTGAGGAACGGATCCTCATGACGTTCAAGCCTTCGCCGCCACATGTACTCCTCCAGGTACGACGTCATTGTCGACCTGGAGGTGCCGCACCGTCTTTTGTGCTG
The DNA here is from genome assembly GCA_000612645.2 of Trichuris muris. Lineage (NCBI taxonomy): Eukaryota > Metazoa > Nematoda > Enoplea > Trichinellida > Trichuridae > Trichuris > Trichuris muris. Next base: position 11,235 of record CBXJ02000588.1, read on the forward strand.
CCGCTTAAGGTCAGCCCAAAGCGACTCAATTGTTTGGGTATGCGCCCCTGTCAGTGGGTTGACGAAATGTAGAGAGTGGTTAACACGCAAATGCGTGTAACCCAAGTTGGACAGGGACGCATATCCTTTCCATTCGTCCGTCATGACGGTGGCACTCTGATGGACGTGCCTCCTTATAAAACCCATGAGGGTGTGCCTGCTGCGGTCGGCAATGGGGGCCAGGACGCAGTGTCCTGTTTCACGGCATACCGCGCCGACAATCCAATGAGTGGGAAGCACTCGTCTGCGGTTGTACTTCCGCTTGGAGAAGACGCTTTCGTCTACCTCCACCGTCTGCCCTGGCCCTCCCAGCATCACAGGATGGCTGGACAACCACTGTGCCGCAACCTTCCTCAGAGAGGAGTTCCACTGTATGACGTTAATTTTTGTCATACCTGCAACACAATCTGCGCAAATGAAGCAGCTGCGACATCTGCCAGTGATCATACCCAAGTTAAGCTTGCAGAATTTGGCGGATGTTTCCTTCTGGCTCCAGTAGAAAATGAAGCGGACCACAGTGTGCAAGTCCAACTTCGTGCCTGTATTATGACCATATTAGATGTGAGGCAACTGAGGCTCTTATTAAGGTTACCCTCCAGCCACGTGTCCTTACGCACACATACTTCTTTTCTGCACGCTTTTCGGGAACATCTCCACCTTGCATGCCAGCCGTCCCTCCACCGGACTGTCATGCGCCTTAAGCATGTGCAAAACCTTTGGCGGTGGAGAATGCCGTGCTGTTGGAGGAAACTGAATGCTGTCTTCTCGTCAGTGACTGTTGAGAGGAGAGACGAAACGCTCATCTCTACCGACCGACAGGAAGCTCGAAGTGTAACGACAAGACCAGGAAAGCACACGTTTATTCAAATGTCACCGTAACCGCTATGCCACAGCCAAAGCCGCCAACAAGGAACACGGATTCTCAGACCCCGCAGAAGGAAAAGCGACCCTGCTCGCAGCTTTATGCGTCGCTTATATCGAACTTCGCCCACGTTCGATGGTGCGCATTAATTGCTGACACCTGCGCTGCTGCCGATGGGACCCCTGCGGCATGTGACCAGAAAAAGTCGCTCCGCGTTTTTCTACTTCCCCATTCGCGTGATTAGTGTACGATGTTCGATGATTAGATTTGTATACGATGTTCGCCGGGTGCTGATTCACCTGCTACTTTTTCAGAGGCTGCCTTTTACACAAACTAAAGTGGACCTGGCGGGGAGACAGTCGCGGACTTCAACGGGGTGTGATAACCAGTATTAATACAACTGTTTACTCTTGCTTCTTGAAAGAGAAATTACAGCTCTTTCTCTACAAGAGCAAGACTGGTGACGACTATCACGTGCTGTGTGTGTGTGACAATGATATGTGTTGATAAGCATGATGACTATTGTTACCCCCTATGAGCGACGCTACATTCCTTCCCGGCAATCGGAAGCCCGCCTTGCGCTTGAAAAGAAGTCTCGGAAACGTGGAGATAGCTGTCGTCGACGGGCGGGGTTGCACCGCTGTTCCGCTATCATTGCTGGCGGTTCGGTTGACACAGTCAGGCCGTCTTCGGCAACACCTTCCCTGTATATTTTAACTTCTCTCGGAGGCCTTCTGATTGCCCGCGGTTGTAGATGATTGAAGTGGACGATTTGCATCCTGCCATCGTCTCTGAGCACTTTCACAATTGTCGAGCTCATTGTTTCCGCTACCAATCACCCTTCTTGCCACTGTGGTTGTAACTTGCTGCGTCTCGAAAATCAAAACCAAACAGATGTGCCAGGAAAAGCTCCGATCGGCAAGCGGCCCGGCAGTAACAGTCAAGCTTTTGCTTTCCCGACGCAGCGGCCACATGTTTCTGGGCGAAGGCCCATAACCTTAGCATAGTCCCATGTATACTCACGGACGACTTGTTTCCAGGGGTTTAGTAACGTTCGTACTATTGGAAGGATACTTGGGTCTCTTCCGAACATTTGCGTGAAACGCGTTCGGCCAGTTGACATGTGCCTACAGGCGCGATAGGCGTACAGCAGGAGTGGAAGTCGCGTTCGTTGCGCACCTACGCTCCAGCAGCGACCTGTCGGCTTTTTCTACGAATCCGACGCGTTGTGGGTGGTATGGCCTTGTGCGTGTCTTCTTCATTTCAAATAATCGCAACACCTGATGCAATAGGTTGCCTTCAAACAGTTCAGCCATCCTGTGATGCTGGGAGAGCCAGGGCAGACGGTGGAGCTAGACGAAAGCGTCTTCTCCAAGCGGAAGTACAACCGCGGACGAGTGCTTCCCACTCAGTGGATTGTCGGCGCGGTATGCCGTGAAACAGGGCACTGCGTCCTGGCCCCCATTGCCGACCGCAGCAGGCACACCCTCATGGGTTTTATAAGGAGGCACGTCCATCAGAGTGCCACCGTCATGACGGACGAATGGAAAGGATATGCGTCCCTGTCCAACTTGGGTTACACGCATTTGCGTGTTAACCACTCTCTACATTTCGTCAACCCACTGACAGGGGCGCATACCCAAACAATTGAGTCGCTTTGGGCTGACCTTAAGCGGCAGCACAAAAGACGGTGCGGCACCTCCAGGTCGACAATGACGTCGTACCTGGAGGAGTACATGTGGCGGCGAAGGCTTGAACGTCATGAGGATCCGTTCCTCAAAATAATAGAACATATCGTAACCGTTTCGCCGCCACGCTGATGGCCCGACGTCTTATACAGTTTGTTTTTTGTGAATGAGCACATCATCGCTCATGAATAAACTGTGTGACATGCTGATTTGTTTGCTGCACTGCTATGGTTAGCTGGCGCTGACTGCCATCTACCTAATCTAACCGTAAATGCTAACCGCAATGATGAGCCAACAAAAGCAAACCTGAAACTTAAACGCAACAGAGACACCTGCACTTCTTAACCGCGAACGTCAACCCAATAAGAGTGTAGTGATGCTGGGCCAGCGACAAACGTATACGCTTAGTACAGAAGAACGGGGCTGAAGCACATAACGTCGCAAAGATAAACCGTCGAAGTAATCCAAAATCAATGTTTATTTGCAGAATTCACAAGATGTGAGGTCTGCTCGTCCCAATATATAGCGGTCTAAAACAAAAGGAACAGACCTCCCTCTTTCATTAATAGATAAAAAGCTCGTCCGGCATCATAGATTGGAGGAGGATTGTCTTTAATGTCTGCCATGTCATCGTGACAGAGAACGCAACAGTTCGGGTAGTTGGGTTGTTGTCGGAAAAGGTGAATAGCAGCCTGGAGATTGATTAGGTGAGCTCTGATGAGCTGCACCCTCTGTTGCGGTAAAAGCGAAGCCTCTTGCAGTTGCCCAAGATTAGCTTGGACGCGATGCAGCATGTCCGCCACTTTCCATATGAGCTAAACTCTACGCCCGGATACTTCAGGTTCCCCGGATGTGGTAATTGCGGTAAAAGCGTTGCGCGTTCAGACATGAATGTTTAAGAAAGCTAAGACACCTGCACTCTTAAATTTCGAAAATCATCGCAAAAAACAGTCTGCTGAGGCAACGCTAGCGAGGAGTACACGCACTCAGCACAAGACAGCGGTGCTGACGTCGCTTCGTTTAGCGAACCGTGACGTCACGGAACTGCCGTCTCAGTACCTGATTTTCCTAACATGACGCCATGCTACAGTACGAAGGGGGGGCGCGCAGCATACCAGATCCAAGTTACCAAACGTTCAAGGATTGCTTAGTTGCTTGAGGAAAATAAGAGAACAAATAAGGAATTGAAATAAGGACAAGTACATTTGTCTGAATTTTGGTCGTATTCCGACTTTTGATGATATCTGTAATGAAACTGCAAATGCCCTAGCAGCGGAGGGATAGGCGATCGTTAGTAATATCGCATGTCAGAAAACTCTTATCGTAGCTTTCGGAAATCCCTGGTCCCGTGTTCAGCGATCTGGCAAAAGGGAATTGGTTTATTTCGCTCAGGGATCTTATAGGCACAAAATTGGATCAAGATGGGGATCGGCTTGCTATGGTGCAACATCTTGATTTATTAACAGCTGCAGTCCACACCTCGCTAATCTCCACACCTTGGTCGCGATTGGTGGTATCAATGGGCGTAATGTACAATGCTTCCTTAATGCGCCTCAGCTGGAACCGGCTCTCACGGCAGATTACGTTCGGTCGCTGAGGAAGGGAGCAATGAATGGCGTGCTCTGCGTCCGCGGAAGCTTTGACGACGTCCCATGATTTTGTTTGGCGCGCGGTTTTGTGGTCGGCCACGGCGTCTGGCGTGTAACCCGTTAAGTCTTCCCTCTGCGGTCTTGTATCGGGTAACACACGCCATGTGTTCCATAGATTTCGTGAACACATGATGTTTGTAACCTGAGCGAAGTAAACCTATTCTTTTTCGCCAGATCACTGACGACGGAACCAGGACGTTCCGAAAGCTACGATAAGATTTTTTGACCTGTGATATTACTAATGATGGCCCATCCATCCGCTGGTATGGCATTTGCAGTTTTATTACAGGTATCATCAAAACGAGCAAGTCGGAATAAGACAGAAACAAACATGAAACCCATTACAAAGCATCCAGTATTCAAACTACATTTGTCTCAGAAATTGTTGCATCAAGACGTTACAAAGAAGCTCGCGTTCGACGACTTCCAACTCTGCATTGCGTGAGGCCTTCAACGAAAATCTTTTGTTTCGGTTTAGCGGTAGCGCTTAATTGACATTTTCGAAACTTGCTTGGCGAAACGAGTTGGCCAACGGCGATCGACGAATAGGGCAACTTTTCAAGGCTGGTATTTGGGGAAATCGTTCTGCATTGTCGAAAAGGAAATAAATTCCGTGTAGACCTACGCGCTCTTTGCTCGTAATACCGTAACGAAAGAGGCGGTGAACAAACAGTATTCCATCGTGTGGGTTCAACGGCCAGTTGGAAACTTCTCAGGGCAACTAGTACTGCCAATAAAGCGATTTGGCCTAAAAGTTTCATTTCCAATCGTTTGAAAACGTCACCAAGCGGTGGTCGAGAGCGCAAAACGAACTTCACATTCATTTGTACCTGCGCGTCACTTTTAATTGCATATGCTTGGTTGTTCACGTTGTCGCTAGTGCTGAAGTGAGGCAGCGCGTGCGCGGTTGACGAATTGACCGCTTTGACCTGAGAAACTCACTGGCGCTCGTAAGTCCTTCGTCGCTTAAACGGTAAGTAGTGCATCGAAGAGAAAGCTTGTCTACGTTTCCAGGAATCATTCGTTAGTCGTCGTTCGCGTGGTGCTTTTGCGGTTACGCATTGTTCAAGTGTCTTCACTACGTTAGTTAACTAATGAATTGTTCGCAATGTCCAACTTAAATTTATTCATTCATTGAATTTTGTCTTTTGCAGGTATGGCCGCGGGCTTGCTTGTCGCGGTTAGTGGTATACTTTGTACAGTATACCACTGAAAAGCGGTGTACTGTACGAAGTAGCGAATTAGAGGTGTGCGCAGTTGGGTTGCATTGCTTCCACCACACCGTCCTTGGAGAAGCAGCACGATATGCCACTGATAAAAGGCATAAAAAGGTTTATGGAAATGGAAAGCTTACCTGAGAGTCATTTGTGACTGCTCGTTACTGCCAGTTCCTGACTTCGTTCAGTTGCGGCTAGTGGTCAGCTGGTCGTGATTGGTGCGTTCAAGCTCGTCCAATGACAGCATCCTATCTATTATGGTATTTCCCTCATTCCTGCTTTCTTCAAAGACAACGGAAAGGAATGCCCAACAGACTGTGATTTTCTGCTAAGCTTATCTGCTTCTCGCAAATTATTCATTAGTTAGTATTCATAAGTTTGATTACTGTCGGCTTTTCTTTTGATTTAGCCTATAGTTTGGTTATTGCTAGCGAATTGTATAAGGGCATTGATGGAGGTGATGATATTGGTCAGTTAAGCGTGATTGAGTTTTAGCCACCTAGTCAAGGGGCTTGGGCACAGATGATTACTTTGAAAAGGTTCTAAGCAAAGGTAAGCAATCGTTTTGTTAAGTTCCGTGCTTCGTCTTTATGGCATGATGGGATTAAGTACCTGTAATACCATACCATAAATCATTATTTATTAACCCTGACATTAAGACCAACCTGACGTCGAATTGAACAACCCACTTACGTTAATACAAAAGACTGATGAAACTGAACGCGACCGTTACAGAGAATCTAGCATTCACGAATTGTTGATTGCAGGGGGATTCAAAAGGCATCCAAATGGTGGGATGAATCAACCAAGCTGGCCGAAGGAATCGTTCTCGGTGCGCTTGGACCGAGTCCAGCTACATGTAACAGGTGCAAAGAATTGAAGATATGGTGGGCGTTATTCCAACCCGCCTTACCAGTGGCGCCTTCTCAGTGAACCCGTAGTTGATGGAAGAAGATGACGGCAAAGAAACTGTAGGGGCCCTATGTTACTGCGCTCGCAGTGGCCCGTTTGGTAGCACGACTCCATTACATGACTGGCGGACGTCCATGAGCGCTATGGATAGCAGCGTGGTGGAGGGGCCCTATGTTACTGCGCTCGCAGTGGCCCCTTTGGTAGCGCGACTCAACAATATGACTGGCGGACGTCCATGAGCACTATGGATAGCAGCTTGGTGGAGGGGCCCTATGTTACTGCGCTCGCAGTGGTCCCTTTGTTAGCGCGACGCATGTATATGTCTGACTGACATTCATGAGCAATATGGATAGCAGCGTGGTGGAGGATTTTGCTGTTGGATGCAGTCTCATTTCACATTTCGAATTACTTGGCTTCATTATGCATTGTTGAGCGTGTTTGCTATACTACAAAGTCTTTGCTACGTACGAAAATTAAATGCTGGTTGAATGTTTATCTTTTTGTTTGCGCCACAACTCGCGAATACTTCTGTGCGGCAATTCACTCTTATAAAGCCCCCTTTCCTTACGCTTCCTTAATTGTGTAATCACAAACGTACTTTTGGGCCTTTGCAGACTATTGTACTTACCTGAAAGTTATTTTGCCTTAATGTCCAATGTAATTGCTCAAAACGGACATTGTCGTTTACTGGCAATGTGTGAACATTAAGATTGAAACAGGTATTATTTGCTTCACGCCTTAACCGTATTTTTCTGCTTACTCTTGGTGAATGTGCGCGTCTTATATGAATGGGCGAAGAATGTATGTATAACATACATTTCCCAGCAAATACATGTAGAAAGGCTTCTTCCTTTCGAATCGTTTTGCGGCATTTGTCTTGGCATGCTTAATCCTTACTTATCGTGAATGAAATACAACGAGCGCAGCGTAAGTGACTATTTTCCATAAACGTAACTGTTGGCGTTTTAATTGAGTTGGTTGTCATCGAATGTATGGTTAACCCAACAAAATGCGAATAATGCTAACGAGCAACGACTGCACCGCAGAATAGCTCAACCTGCAACAAATAGATTTATCTAATCCATCCCACTTAATGTGCTGCCTAAGGCTCGCAAATTATCCGCTTTATTGTCGCTGTTTCGCGGTGGGATGTTGAAGACTTAACATTGGACCCTTTGAACTATCTGTTGAACATCACAGTCGAATTCTTCGAAAACTCCCAATGCTATCACGCTTTTAGACTCCTCTTTGGTGAACGCCTTTGGTTTTAAAGTCCGTCCGTCACGGAGTCACTTAAAGAGCTAACGTAACTACGCAAAATTCGATAATGCCGAGTCGATTGAACAATAGATCTATCATAAACAACAAGTTCATAAAAGCAAATGAATGCGCCCGTTAAGGGGCATATGAAATGAATGGCCGGGATCGGCGGAAACGGGGCCCAAATATTTCTACATTCCGGAGTGGACGGCAAATCGTTGCTCTTCCGACGATTCTCAGGGATGCAATGAGTAGAGCGCGGATGTTGCCCCTGTTTGGCTTCATGCCATAATCTGCGACTGGATAATACAATGAGCAACTTGAATCGACGCAAAAAAGGACCAACAAAGTCAGTAATCCCATCTGCCCATTCCTGCCAACTGCTCTGAACAGGGCAATTCCAACATACTTGGTCGTCCGCGTTGATAAACTAATCCACGTGTTCAGCAGTCCATATTCCGGAGACGATCGATGCGTTCGCTCTTCGGGATGCCGACCTTTCCATCAGCATTGGATCGTAGTTGAGCCCATATATTTTGATCGCCTTTTTGTTCATTCGTTGCAACAATTCGGAAGACACCTTGTGCGTTGTACGCAAATAAGTATGCCATTCGTTGAGACTTATTTCGTCCTGTTGAACGGAAATGAAGATGCACGCCAATTTTGCCGCACAGGAAAACGTACCTGAGCGGTCAGCACGAGACGGGCATCCTTGCCCGTGTCCCGGTACTTCACGATGATCGACTGCTCCCCTTTGACGCTTCTCAACTCGGCAGCGACATCTTCAATTTGATCCATGAAAAGTAGCTGCAAAATTTTACAGTTACTTATAATATCCCAACAAACTTGACAAAACTGCGCAGAACAACCAACTTGCCCGCTGGTCACTCGTTGTTTATGGCGCTATACCGCTCTACAATTACAGTAACCACAATATTTTCCGTAAACTTGATGTACAGCTTACAGCATACACGCAAACAAAACGAAGTCGTTGCTAAGTACCTCCCTCCTATACGCGTGCTCGCTCGCAACGCCTACTTTCTGAACCCTCTTTCGGAGTTTGTCGGATGTCAGAAAAGTAAGCAAGAGGAAGAAACAAAAATTACGAAATGTCGCATCTTATTCGCGATAAGTTATTTCGAAGCTCCATCATGTTGCACAATACAGCCAAGGTGCTCCTTAAAAACATTACGGCATATTCGACATTGCACACCAGGAGACTTTTCCTATGGATCTTACGGCTAAGAGATGGGAAATATCTCGCTTCAAGTTCAAATTGTAAAAGCACAGGGCAAACTTGACAGGCGTAAGCGCAGAATTATGGAATGCAGTCTTTCCATTTGCTGGGATGAGCAAAGCCGCGGGGACTTAGGGATCCATAAGGAACTTGCTACGTCATATTCCAAAGCCAAAAGTGAATGCTAACGAAAGCGACTTCAATATTCCAAGTGGCTTTTAGTACCAACAACACTTATTCTATACTGGGACAATGAACCCCGTATACAACAATACTTATTCATCATTAATGATATCAGTCAAGTTGCACTCGTGCTAGTTCGTTTAATTTAGGCTGAAAAAATTTCACTCAACAGTTTCCAGAAAAAGACAAAGGCCTCTCCAGGACAACAAAGTATCTTCGGTTCCGCTGCAATAGTCGTAGCCCAGAGCCCTACGGTTTTCCCAAAATTTGCATACGGAAGGCATCCAGACCAATTGGCAATACTGGGCAATACTCGCTGAAGACGGGGAGTGAGCAGCCCCGAAAGCTCCGATGCGGTTTAGCGTTATTAAACGGTGTTAGTCGTATTAATCAGATCTGACATATGCTGGTGTGCTTAAACTTATTTCAGTACTATTCTTCCCTTGACAGAATCGAAACAGCTAAGCGATTTTCGATAAAATCAAACACCTGCGCACATCACACTCACTCGTCTAAGGGAGCTGCGAAGCGAAGAGCCTTTTCACCATTATCCCCGTGAAATGGAGCTCGAAGGATCGCAACCAATTATTATGAAGTCAACTTTTAAATAACGATAAACAAGCAGCTACAAACGGCGTTGAATTGCCAAAAGAAAGTAAAGCGCGTCGCTGGCGTTAAATAGCTGCTTCTCGTTCATTCGTATGCGGTTCTGTGACACTGAAATGCAGCTCACTTCCGGCTTGGCGCTCAACGATTCGGAGTACAACTCCAGCCGACTTGGATACAGCTTGCCGTACTTCTGTTGCCATGCGGACGTGAATGGGCCGCCCAACTTCTTTATGTAACCATGGATGATAACGTCGGATTCTAGAAACCAATACCTATGGACAATCGAGGTGGATTATCCAAAAGCCTCGCAGACCCTTCTCTTCGTTGTCGAAGGTGATCTTCTGCTTCGCCTTCTTCTTCTGTTCAACCTTATCCGCCTCCTGGTTGACCACGTCGAACACCGTGTCCGCTATTTCCTGCTGCCAGCGCTCTGATATTGTTATGTTGAAACTTTTGTACAACTCGTTGTCGCTTTCGGTTAGCTAAAGAAAAGGAACGTATGCAAATTTCGGCTGCGTATGCGACCAAGGGCGCAGAGTCCCTTCAAACCTTAATGCCTTTGACGTCGTCCTCGTCGAAGTTGCCAATGTCGAAGGCGTCCGCGGCGTTTACCTCTCCGCGAGGGGGCACCACAGGAGGTGTCAATTGCCTCAGGTAGACCTGCTGCCAGTCGACCGACTGGAAAAAGGGATGCGCTTTCAGTTCGTCGGCGCTAAAGTTTCCATTTATGCAAATTAGTGTTTGGAAAGTTCAATTCACATATGGCGTTACGAACCCTCGACCAAGGCATCCTGTTCTGTCGGCAACTTCACGCTGAAGAAGACCGCCAATTAACGAGTTGCAATGTGAGCTGAAGCAGTCGGCCGTCTCGATTTCCTAAA
>CBXJ02000589.1:0-13629 GCA_000612645.2 Trichuris muris
GAGTGCAAGTCTCCTGAGCGTCTGGTCGACGGCGCCCGCGTCCTCGGGTTGAAGGTCCACAGCGAGCATGGTCGCCTGATGTGGACAAGAGGAAACGCAGTAGGAGATGTGCCGCAAGAATTGACTCGTCGAGCAGTGTTTGCCTATTGCGGTGAGCTTGTGGGCCATCTTCCCGTGTGCGGCTGGCTGAGAGTGGCCGCTGCGTTTGTCAAACGATCAGCCAACGCCGCCACGAAAAGCTGGGATGAACCCATCGACGATGGAACGATAGGGCCTCTCCTGAAGGAGATTGCAGCTCGGGTGAAAGAGCACGACCCGGCCCGAGGCATCTGGAACGTATCCGGTGATAGGGCCAGGATATGGGTGGACGCCAGCGGTGTGGCGCTAGGTGTGGCGTTGGAAGTTGGAGGCGCGATCGTAGAGGATGCGTCTTGGCTGCGCCGGGATGACGCGCAACACATCAACATGGCGGAGTTGGACGCCGTCATCCGAGGGCTCAACCTGGCCATCGCTTGGAAAATGACGATCATCGAGCTGATGACCGATTCGTCGACTGTCTATCGCTGGATCGCCGACGGGCTAACAGGTAAGAGCCGGCTGAGAACGAAGGCAGCCGGCGAGATGCTCATACGTCGACGCATCGGCACAGTGTTATCTTTGGTCGAGGAGTATGCGCTTCAGCTGTCTGTAACACTTGTGAAATCAGAGGATAACCGGGCAGATTCGCTGACTCGTGTGCCTCAACGGTGGCTGACATCGGCAAGTGATCCCAGTAGCCCGGTGTGTGCAGCCCTCGCCTCCGACTCAGGTGCCAAACGTCTGATCACCGCCGTGCATCACGCAGCCGGTCATCCCGGTGTGAGAAGAACGTCATATTTTGTGCGCCGGGCGGACCCAACGTTGAACAGGAGTCTGGTACGCCGGGTGGTGTCAGAATGTCAAGTATGCCAATCCATTGACCCTCCGCCAGCTAAGTGGGAACGCGGAAGTTTGGAGGTTCCGCGTGTATGGCAAAGGGTGGCGATCGACATCACCCATTGCGGTTCGAGACCGGTTCTGACCCTAATCGATTGTGGACCATCGCGGTTCGCGATCTGGCGACCTTTGAGCCTTCAAACCAGCGCCCATGTGATAGAGCAGCTCGAGAGCATCTTCTGCGAGCGTGGGGGCGCCCGAAGAACTGCTCTTGGACAACGATACTGCTTTCCGAAGCCGTTCGTTCACCGTTTTTGCCGCCCGTTGGGGAGTACGGCTGCGCTTCAGGTGCGCGTACGTCCCGTCAGGGAATGGCATCGTTGAGCGATGCCATAGATCCATTAAAGTGATCGCCGCGCGGAAAGATTGCTCGATTTCGGAAGCCGTCTACCTTTATAATGTCACCCCACGGGACGATCGCAGCGCATCGTCGACGCCGGCTGCCGCGGTGTACCGGTATGATGTGAGGATCCGTGAAATCGACCGACCTCCCGAAGAGGATCATCCCGGCGCTGCGCCCTACGTGATCGGAGAGAAGGTGTGGGTGAGACCTGCTGGAGCACGATGTGTCTCCAAGTATGGCCAAGGGACGGTGACGGGAATTCTTTCACGCCACGCCGTGGCAGTTGACGGCATCCCTCGACATGTGCGGGATTTGCGACATCGAACGACATCCGATGAGTCGGGCGAAGAAGTGCCGCCCGAAGGTGACCCGGACGATGGGCTCGTTCTCCACTTCGGCCGACCCGAAGCGCAGCCAATGCCCGCGGACGAGGAACCACCGACGAGGCACTCGGTCAGCGAACAGCAGACTCCGTCCACCGGGCTGAGGTGTTCGTCGCGGCTGCATAAGGTTCGGTCGTGCCCCTGTTGTGACACTTAAGTGCCAGGGGGGAGTGTGCCAGAGGGATGACGCCCTCAGAACATCAAAGCAGCCGCCTTTGTGCAATCGCCATTCGCCTTTGCGAGAGCAGGTGATGGGCGCCCTCGGAATGTGAAAGCTCTCGCCTTGGTGCACCTGCCATGGCTTTTCCGCGCCAGTCGGGCGGCAGATGCGCAGATCGAGGAGCGCTATATAAGAGCGCTGCCTCCGACCCCCTTCGCTTTTGCTTTTCGCCTCTTTGCCTTTCGCCTTTTGCTTCTGCTTCTTGCAATAAACGGCTTCCTGTTCGTCGGCGCGCGCACTGCTCTTACATGTTAGAACACGATTAGCACAGTTCCATTCGCAACTTCGAAACTTCCAGCAGGACAAATTCGTCGTCGCCAAGAGCGATTGCTTCCACTGACCCATCCGAGGCACTCTGGCCGTCGTTAGAGGTAAGAAAGCAAAGCACGTTGTCCATAAACAAAGTTCTGTCTTTCAGGATCGCCGGGCTCAAAAAGATCAATGGAGGTGGCATAAGACCATGGAACCACGTTGCACACAGAATTCCGACCGAATTCTGCGATGCGCAGCCCAGCGAAGTTGTTAGTCCGGTCGATGTCTATCACCGGCCCATCGTAGGTCGACTGCGGCGTTGACCGGGGCGGTGGCATCCTCCTGCCAGGTAAGCATTGAGATGATCCGTATGCAATATGCTATGGTATTGATTTCAGGGCAGAGACCTCTGCCGTAGGTCGACTTCGGCGTTGACTGAGGCGCTGGCATCCTCCGGCCAGGTAAGCATCGAGATGATCCGTATGCAATATCCTATGGTATTGATTTCAGGACAGAGACGGCTCTCGTATGCCCATTGCACTATGTCGGTTTCGTTGAAGAAGTGTTCAATCGTCTGCATTGTTTATTCCGTAGCGTGTGTGTAGCGACCTCGAAGTTTTTGTGGTTCGTGATTTGTGTAATAAAGAGTCTATATGTGGTTTTGTCACGGAAAGAACTGGAAACTTTCGAGCACGGGTTACGTAGACGAATTTCGTGCGATTAAAGAGAATACTTGATGTTCTTTGAACATCCACTGGAGAACTTCAACGCGATTACCGTAGTCTCTCTCTGTACTCGAATGTACAGGTAGTCCTCGGTTAACGTGATAGATGTGTAGCTGGAGACGCGACGTACGACGAAATCGCTTCTACCATTTGCAGAGATAGTAACAAGGGGGTTTCGGTCCGCCGGTATCTGGTTGCTCTCACGTTGAAACGATCTTTCGCGTTATTATACCGGGTCATACACACCATGTGTTGTTGAAACCTGTGAAATAAAGTAGTGCCCGTTTCTCCTACGCAGGCGGCGTTGCAACCGCATGGTAACCCGTAAGTGATCGCGGTTCTTTGCTCAGGTGGGATATGGAGTTTGTCAGTGCTCTGCAGTGCGCTTCAGCTGGGTGAACTTTGAAAGAAGACCCGGAAGCCCAATTGCTCCCATAAAAGTTTTATTTTTTCATCAACACCAGCATGATGCGGCAAGATGATTGTTGGTCTTCTGTCGTCTGTGTCCGGCGTAGATGGGGTGGAAGGATTGAATGCCTCTTTAATGACTGATCTAATTAGTCTGCTTGGGTATCCGTTGACCATCAGCGTGCGTTCTATGTACGCGAGTTCCGATCGAAGGAACTTTGGGTCACATATGTTTAAAGCCCTGTCTACCATTCGTCTGATGATACATGTTGTACATCATATAACCAGCTACAATTCGTTCCGGAAGCAAAACTATAGGAATACCAGTAATTATAAATCGTTCTGACCAGCATTTGTTTGGATGTGCGGTTTAACGGAGGTCACGTAGTGCGCCTCAGTAGAGCATTAATGTAGGAAAAACCGTCTTATAGGACTGATTAAATTCGGCTTCTGCTGGGTTATCGCAGGGAGAATGCGTGAAAAGATAAGATCAAGGCATGTGAATGGCGCGGAGTACGCAGGTTCGGTGGATCTAATCGACTATTAAACGTGGTGAAGGCCGCGAAGCCTGCATACAAGTGCTGCTGCTCGATAAGCTGCCGTACAAGTTGCAGCTATTCCTTGGACATTGCACGTGGCTCCGTCAAGGTATACGGAGCAGAAACATTGGGTCTTGGAGAAAGGGTTAGAAAAGAGTGTTAAGCCATCAGGATTGGAGATAAGTCATAGTGCCTGGAAATAGGTGTCGTTGTCTGATAAGGTAGGTTGTAACTTGAAGTTAAGTCGCGGAAATTGCACGCGGCGCCGTGATAGAACATGGAGCAGAGACCCGAAAGAGGAAGCAAGGACAAGTACACGGAGATGAGCCGCTTGACGGGCAGAGAGAAGCGACATTTGGGAAACAAGCAGCGTGGTCGAAGAAGATAGCCTATACGTTGAAATTAAGCTGCGGAAATGGGCCGCGGTTCAAAGTGGAAACATGGAGCAGATACCCGAAAGTGGGAGAAAGGACAGGCACATCGGAGATGAGCCGTTAAGTTGGGAGAAAGACTGGGAAAGAAGCAGCGTGATCGGGTAAGATAGCTTATACGTTAGATTTAAGCCGTTGAAATTGCAAGCGACGCCATTGGAAAGCATGGAGCAGAGACCCGAAAGTTGGAGGAAAGACGTGTGGATGGGAGACGAACCGTCAATTAGGGAGATTGGCCCCGGAAGGAGCGGTAATCGGTTGTGGCGACACGCCTGACAGCCGAGACAGTGCCACCACGGCGAAACGCTCACGGCGAATTGACGTGTACCGGCGCGCAGCATACCAGACCCACTGGCTCCTTTAAAAAGAACACACAGTATTACAAAGTTTAAAGAAAATCCTACGCATAATGGTACACCACACGGAATTATTATTTCGACGCTGATGACGAAAGCGTGAGTCGTTTTCGAAAGCTCCGTCATTAAGTTGTCTTATCACGGATTTCTCCCGCGTTTGCTTCTTGCATGTTGGAAGATCTATAAGTAAACTGACACGGTCTCCGTACCAGCGGATGGATGGGAGTGGTTATAAGAAGACACGGTCAGAAAACTACGTACAACCTTTGTCTCGGATATTTCGGAACGCTCGAGTTCCGTCTTCAGCGAGCAAGAGCAACTTTTTACTTCGCTGTCGGGTTAAATACGAGTCAGAGATCTACCCGACAACGAAGTAGAAGGTTGCTCTTGCTCGCTGAAGACGGAACTCGAGCGTTCCGAAATATCCGAGACAAAAGTTGCACGTAGGTTTCTGACCGTGTCTTCTTATAACAACTTCCATCCATCCGCTGGTACGGAGACCGTGTCAGTTTACTTATAGATCTTCGAACGTGCAAGAAGCAAAAGCGGGAGAAATCCGTGAAAAGACAACTTAATGAAGATCTACGCCCCCGTTAAAAGACATCCAGTCTATCGAAGCTCCGTCATTAAAAGTTAGTTAGTCACGGGTTACTCAGCCGTGTTTTATCAATAAAGGCATGAGATATTATCCGGTGTTCAGAGACCCTATGTTTTCTCTGATACCTTTATAGTAGTCATACCAGATTAATACGAGTGACACCGTTTAATTAATCACAGCACAATCTCGGAGCTTTCGGGGTTGCTCACACCCCGTCATCAGCGATAATCATCGCTGATGACGGGGTGTGAGCAACCCCGAAAGCTCCGAGATTGTGCTGTGTTAATTAAACGGTGTCACTCGTATTAATCTGGTATGACATGTATAACTACACCGTTACGAAACATCCTGTATTTACCTTTGTAGTAGAGAACTATCACCGGTTTTTTTCGAGTACGTGAGTTTTGGCGGGCTAATCCTATAGGAGAACCATTAGATTCGACAGCTGCTTTTATGTGCCTCAACTCATGTTCACACCAACTCTGCATCACAAATTCCGGTAGCGCGATCCACCATCCCGTTAATGATACCTGTCATAACTGAACGGTGTAGGTGGGAAGAAAAATGCGGATATCAGTCGGAACGATTTCTTTCCCTGCAAGCTGTGGTTTTGAATCCCTCAGCGCTCTTGATGAGTAGCGCGTCTAGAAAAGGCAGCTTGTTACTATTTTCCTTTTCGATGATCAGCGAAATGCATTGTAGGAACAGGCCGTTTTGGTGTTCAAGGAAAAATTCCTCCTCCCTTGCTTTCGTGATATAGACGATGTGATCTCGCACCGCTTGAAAAACCGTGGGGTTATCGAGGGGCGTGCAGTGCTGAAAGCGTTCTCCTCAAAATGCTCCATGAGAATTTCTGCCAGAACGGGAGAAAATGGAATGCCCATTGGAGCACCGTTTGTTTGGGAAAGAGAACCTGTCTTGGCACCTGAAATAATTTCCCTCCTACATGCAAAAGCAAACCTGTTTTATCATATGGAACGGATTTAGTCTCGTTCTTTTCGTGAGGGTGATGTCTGCAACGAGGAGATCTTCCAACAGTGTGTGTGTGTGTGTCACAGGAATGCTCGTGAAGATATGCTTGACATCATAACTCACCATGATGTCTGTTGGAGCTACGACTCGTTGTCTGATGTCGTTGCAGATGTCCTTACTGTTCTTGACAAAGGACCGCCTGTTACCGGTTAGGGGCCTAATTATGGTGTTGAGGTGTAAGCATAGTTTGGATGTGACGCTATTGACACGTGATACCGTCGACCTCAACTGAACTCCTTCTTTGTGGATCTTAGGAAGGCCATAGAATTCCGGGCATCTTGTGTTGCTGTATAGCAAATGTGCTGCTGAATCTTGCAGAACTTTTTGTCCCCAATTTCCATGGTGAAGTTGGTCAGAAGGGTTGAGTTATCAGTTGGTCGAACATGAGTTGAGGAACATAAAAGCAGCTCTCCAATCTAATGGTTATCCTATTAAACTGATTTCTTCTACAGCCTACCGTAGGATTAACCTGCCAAAACTCTCCTACTCGAAAAACAAAAACCGATGATACTTCTTCGCTACTACAAAGGCATCAGAGAGCAGATTAAACGCCTTGGGAGAACATTAAACTCTCGGGTATTTTTCAAGAGTTCCGCATCACTCTGGAACTTTCTCAGACGTGATAAGATCAACATCCCACATGACGAGAAGTCCGGTGTCATTTACTAGATCTCCTGTGGTTGCAACGCATCCTACATAGCAGAAACGGACAACACAGGGACAGGAACATCGATCAGACGTGACCCGCTAGATCAGTGTTTCCCAAGGGGGGCGGTACCGCCCCCCGGGGGGCGCTGGGAGATTCCAGGGGGGCGCTGGAAGCCAAAGGGGCAGTCGGGGGCGTTGGTAGGCAAGGGGGCGGTACCGCCCCCCTTCGGGCCTGGAATCCCTTCACTACGGAATAGAGCAGAAGAACGCATCGCGGAAAAGAACAGTGCTGACGAACGGACGGACACTGTGTGTTCAGGATGCCGACAAATGAGACACGCATACCCACTCCAACTGGAACGGTTATGGAAAATCGCAGGAATTTTTTTGTCCGTCCTGTCAGCCCGGACAACGTTGCGGCTGGCGACTGGGTGCTGGAAGGGCGCTTGATTCATTGTATGATTACTTGAGCAGCAAGCTGCTGTGGCACCGCGCGCGTCGATTCAGTGGCGAAAAGCATATAAAAAAATTGCTTGCGCTCGCTGGTGTGTGATTCACGTTCCCCTCTGCTCAGCATTCGTTTCCATTGGACAATCTCGTTTGCGTTTCCGTGCCACTGCCTGTAGAGACGGAATAAATCAAGCAGCTTCTCGCCATCACCATCCTGCGTTTGCGGTTCCGTAGCTTCGAAAGTGTCAATCTTTTCAGTGTTGTTTCTCTCTGCCAGTGACGTCTGCCATGTAAGTGCGCTTTATTATGTAACGTGACGATACTACTGCAACGATTGCTTCCTTCCTCCCAAATGTCATCTTAATAGATTTTTAACGGCAATTCTGTCACCACACGTTTCCGGGTGCTACAGTCAGTTGACAGTCAAACGGGAATCCTGACTTCGCTAGTCATATTTTAGTTACCACTCCTGCAGACAGATTTTTCGCTGCGTTTTATCAACCGAGTTAGTTCCTAACTAGCATGGCTTTAGTTCGCTTGCCGTTTTCTCACTCTGCTAGTAAACGGTCGTTGTTATTAGGCTGATATAGAAATACTGATGCCACCCGCTACTAACCTATTGCTTGAGGTAGTGAAGAAGTATGATGCCGATGATGGCTTCACAATCTTTGCTTTCATTATTTGCAGTCGAGATAAAAACCTATCTTGTTTCTAGAGGTTTTGCAATGTCCGAAAAGAAGAGAAAATGCAGGCAGTACAGTACAGAATATCTGAAGTACGGCTTCATTGCCTCACCCAGTAACCAACGACTGCCAATGTGTCTCCTCTGCCACAAAACATTTTCAAATGAGTCTATGAAGCCATCGCGATTAATTGAGCATTTGGCGAAAATGCACCCTGACAAGTCAGATAAAGACTTGGCCTACTTTCGGTCTCTTCGGGAACAATTCCGTAAACACCCGACGCTGCCTGATGTGTTCTCTTCAACATCAAAGCTTCAAAACGATGGCTTGCAGGCTTCGTACAACGTTTCATTGATGATAGCAAAATCAGGGAAGCCGCATACTATTGGCGAAGAATTATTACTTCCTGTTGTAAGCGAAATTTTACGGACAGTTTTGCACAAGCCACCAGCAGAGATTCTCAAGAAGATTCCATTGAGCAACAATACAGTCCAAAGACGGATCGACGAAATGAGCAGAGACGTAGAACAAACGTTATGCAATTTTTTAAAAAATACAGAGTTCTCGTTACAGCTGGACGAATCTATTTTGCCTGGAAATGAAGCATTGTTGTTAGCATACGTACGATTCATAAAGGAAGAGCAACTAGTTCAAGAGTTCTTGTTTGCAAGGGAGTTGCCCACCGACAGCAAAGGAACGTCTATATTCCTGATGGTAAATGAGTTCTTTAAAGAAAAAGAAATTCCTCTTACGAACATTATCGCCGTTGCGACCGACGGAGCCCCCTCAATGGTCGGTTGTCGTACTGGATTTATCTCTCATTTGAAGAAGGTAGTTCCAGGTGTGTTGGCAATACATTGCGTTATCCATCGTCAACACTTAGTGGCCAGATGCCTGAGCGAGCGCTTGCACCTCTCATTGCAGTATGTCATCTCAGCGATCAACAGAATCAGAGGCAGATCTTTAAGTGACAGATTGTTCCGCCAATTATGTGAACAGAACGATGAAGATTTCAACCGCTTGTTGCTTCACACTGACGTAAGATGGTTGTCAAAGGGGTCCTGCCTGTCACGTTTTTATTGTCTTTTTGAGTCAGTGTTGGAATTTCTTGAAAAGGAAGATCCTTCTCTGTGCACGAATTTGAAAATGTTCGAAGGTGACATCGCGTACATGGCAGATCTGTATTTTAAATTCAACAAAATGAACTTGCAGTTACAGGGAGATGATCTGAACCTGGTCAGAACGAAGAGCGTCATAAACGCGTTTGTTTCAAAGCTGTTATTCTTCAAGGAAAACCTGTCTCGTAAAGAATTCTGCCACTTTCCGAGCCTTTGTGAAGTTCATAAGAAAATGCAGATGAATGAGGAAGACATCGAGGTTTACTGCCATCATTTGGAGATGCTTCATAAGGACTTCGTCGAACGGTTTGAAGATATCCTCGCCATGGATATACCAACGTGGGTAACAGATCCTTTTTCTACGATAGAAAATGCAGAAAGGCATTTGCAGGAGGAGTTACTAGAACTACAAGCGAACGAAGAGCTGAAGGCAAAGCTTAAAGTCGGTTACCAAAGGTTTTGGCTGCAAGAAAACATTGCACGTCTTCATCCAGAAATATGGGCTGTTGTGAAAAAGTACCTACTTTCTTTTCCTTCGTCTTATTTAGTTGAGCGTGGCTTCAGCGTCGTCACAGATCTCCTGACGAAGAAGAGGAACCGGCTACAAATCGTCGATCGGGGCGACTTAAGGTTGCGGCTAACTAACATGAAACCAGACGTGCAAAAATTGGTCTCACTGTATCATTCCTAGCGCTCGTTGCACCGTTAAGTTGACTGATGTGTATCCTAATAATTGCGACCGCGAATACCACAATTAAACAGATTAATTTGAGGGCTGTTTCCTATTGGCTGAAACCGGTGCGTGGGCGTAGCGATGCCCAAGGGGGCGCTGGAGCGACCCATGCTCGAAAAGGGGGGCGCTGGCGACCAAGCGCTTGGGAAACACTGCGCTAGATGAATGCAATGGAGAGGCTCAACGGGACGCAACGGAAACGACGCGGAGGACTACAGCGAAAGGATCCCAAAAAAATCATGGACACGATCAAAGGCTCAGCGGTCATCGAACATTCCCCTCAATGTACGGACGACCTACAGGCACAGATCATTTGCCGCGACAGCCTGTTCCATGTTAGAAAGATCAAGGATCCTTCTTCATCCGACACAATCCCTGCTCCATCAACAGTGACAGAGGGTTCGAGGTTAGCGAAATGTGGACCGATCTAACTAATCAGACTGGGGTCTGCAAAATATCCACTTGACCCTCTACAACAACATTTATATTAGCCGTTCACACGTACCACCTCCTTCTGAATCGCACTGATGACGGAACACGTTCGTTCCGAAAGCTCCGTCGAATAAAGCTGATTGAACAAGAATGCCGTATCATTTCACCTTATTCATAATACAGTAAAGTTTACTTTCTCGCTTGGCAAAACGGCGACATACTCTCGGAGCAAACGCTCTACAATGAAGTGGCCCAGCAGTTTATTACTAACTTTACTATCAATAAACAATTGGCAAAAGTGGTCACAGTGATCGGTAATACGTTTCGTGGGTGCACCTTGCAAAATGGCAGCTAAACCTGGCAATCACTTCAAGCAATCTGCTCAGTTCGATTAAAGAACTAAACATTTAAAGAAGAAAATCATGAAAATTCAAAGAATAACATGTGAAAACTAGCTCAGATCAAAGTTCTTGAAATGGCGTGCTTTTGCGATGGGTTGATGAAGTATCAAGCTCTTTTGTCACGGTTTCTGCGACTCGTTGGTAATTTGCTCAGTGTGTTTAGATTACGCAACAAAGGCAGGAAACAATCAAGGACACGACTGTTTACTTACAAGAGGCGAAGAACGATGCACCTATGGAGCTCTCAGGATTTTCGCTGATGTAGGAGCAATCTTGATGGAAGGCGAAACAGACTGATGAAATCATTTATTGACAGACAACGCCAAACCCTGAGCGCTCTGAAGAAAATGGTCAAAAGTTGAAAATGCTGCCCGAAGTAGAACCTCACCCAACCGAATAAAATCCTTGAGCTTAAAGGTGTCCCGGCTTCAGATTGGACAACAAGAGTTACAAGTCACGCCATGCAGCGTTATCCAATCTATTCTTGATCAAGGAGACCACCCTGCTAGGTCTGCGTTCAGCAAAGTTGACAGAAAGGTAGCGCAAAAAGTTTTCGCATTTTTCTCAATGCCAGAACTTTGTTCGGCAAGTCATTCTGAATCCAAAAATCGTTTTGGAACTGACTGGTTTGATGACGTGCAAATCTACTCCCTAGAACATCTGGCTCGACCTGAAAGGGACTTCAAATGGATCCAAAAATCCTATCCTGAATGCTCAACTTAGACCATATAACCTTTCTTCTATGCCCCTGTGAATCTGCATGAGATGACTCATGAAAACTAAAATACCGTGATTAATGCCCCTTCGGTTGTTCTCAAATTTGGGAATTGAAAAATACAGTGACCGCCTACATTATGCCAACCTCTCCGCTCTCTCTTTCTCCTTTATAAGCTTTTGTTTAACAAATTCAATTTCTGACCAACATCTGCTAGACAGAAAATGTCCGCCTTAGCGCGAATAAGCTTTATCCATTCTCCGTCTCAGACAGAAAGGTAATCAACTAGCTTCAGTAGAGCACAACAAAACATTGAAGACAGTACACTCTAATCGGTGTTATGACCACTGTATGCATGAGCATTGTGTCGAAGGCTTCATTATTATTTCATTACAACAGCCGGGCAACAAGATATTGACGTGCGCGGCTTTTAACAAAATTACAACCAGAATTACAGCCGAATACAGCAATGAATGGTGTAGACGGGACGTATACTGCTTTAAACTGGGTGATGAATCTTCTACGCCGCCCTAATGGAAGCAGCACCATCTGTTGCGTAAGTGCTGCTATTTTCCAACGGAATGTCATTCTCGTTAAGGTAATATGCTCCGACCGACGGTCGCAACGAACATCTGGCGCGGCGTGTACGCATGCGCACGTGGGACAAAGAATGTGTCAGCTGCGCCGGATTGTGGACCCACGCCAAATAGTATCCGAAAGGATGCGTCAGCTGCATCGGATTATGCGCATCCTCCGACACGTATATATACGGAGGCATTGCCTCGGCATGAGAATTGAGGCATTCCTCCTGTGTGCGCGATTGGCTGTAGATATCATCGAATAAAGTTGTTTGCCGCTTCGAGTTGGTCATGCCGCGCGCAGAAGCTACAGGTAAAGTGGAATCTTCAAACTTTGCCGGTCGCTTAGTTTTAACTATCCTGAGAGACAGCATCTCTACCATTGTTAAGATTCCAGAATAAGCCATGCGAAGAGACTCATTCTCCTGCAAAGCAATCTTATCCAACTGGAAAGAAAATTTCCTGGACCGCACCAATGCGACACTTCTTCACTAAAGAACTCATGCGCTAAACTGATCTTTAATACGTTAACGATGCAGCAGCTACAGTACTCGGTATTAGAAAATTATCAAGTTAGAATTCTGTATTGCGATAAAATCCGATGTGGAAGCATAAATACGTACGGAGACTATTGAAGTAATTAAACAACCTTGGGTGCATTAGATCTTGAGCCTCTCCTTAAACCATTTGCCTCTGTCCATTTTTTCTCCCACGATTTTCTTCCACGCCTGTACGATAGTCCTGCATCTGGCTGTGTGTACAGCCAGGTGACAGTGCCTTTTTGTAGGTAGCACGCTTCCAGCACGAGACAGCCAACAATGGTTGGGTTGTCTTAACCGCCTATAAGTCTTCTTGCGTAATAAAACTGCGCATCCTCATCTTCTACACCTTCTTGTTGTTACCACTTACAAGAGGAGCAAACAACTGACCAGTGATGCAACTCATCTTTCATTTTCTCTTTTGGGGGAGACGAGGACTTTCGGCGATACAGAACTGAGATGATTATTACCTGACGACCACCCTGGCCCTGGTCCTTTCCCCAACCGTTTTCCAAGTACCGTACGACAAAGTACGACAAGCTCAGGGGGGTGGCGAGTCTGCAGCCTGCCATAGGTCGTCTCCCCAAAATTTAGCTGTGCTCTCCGAGGGCGCTACCGCCCCCATGGCCTCCAACGCTCCCCAGCGCACTGCTGGCTTACATTGCGTCCTAGAATCCCTCCTTGACCCTGGCTGGTGACACCGCTGCCTTTGAGAAACATTGCTCTACATCATCTACGCTCGTTACTGCTTGCATTTTCCCTAACATCTACGTTCGGATAGCTTTTGAACGGTAACTATCGAAGGGACGCTGCTGAAGACAATTATGATCAAACCTGTCCAAAACCCCTACTTAAAAGTAAGCATCCAAGAAACCAAGTTCTTCAGCTCCAGGACAACGTACAAGTTTATCAGTCATTTAATGCAAGCTTTTGTATCTCGCTATATGATTCTCATGTGTTAATATAGTTCATGCCTGTTGTTTACGACGTCGGTCATTCGACAGTATACTTGGAAGCACTAGTTTGAACTGTTCGCTCCGTTGGTTGTCTTCCCTGCACAAATGGCTGAC
>CBXJ02000591.1:0-10464 GCA_000612645.2 Trichuris muris
TTACGGATTGCCGGAAACCGGCGTTCTCGTCGGGCGCAACATGCCGGTTGCTAATGAGAAAAGCGAATTGTACGAACAACGACCACACACCGAGAGAAGGAGGAAAGCAGTTGCTTTCTAGGAACATTGCTAACTTTTGTTGGCTTGCTTGCTTCCGCTCCTTCCCTCAGGGATTACGGAACGGCGACACCGGTTGCTTAGCGGAGCGGCTGGCAACGACCGCTTTTCCCACGTTTCCGGAAAGGCGGCCCAACGAAGCAACAGCGGTTTTTGGTCAGATCGGAAGATCGCCTTCAGCGCCTGCCACCGGCGGGTTACGTACTAGTACGTGACGTGCGTATATCGGACAGGCATCCTCAACGGCCGTCAAAGGTGGCGACGCTGCTGGCTGATTGAAAGCTTATGCGTGTGCCGGTAGCAGGGACCCGCTGGACTTGACAAACCAACAACAACAACGTAAACAGAAATACACGTTCGCTTGGGGCGAACTGGGAGCTCCGTCAATTGTTTTTCATGGTACGGAATGCGAGATTGCATACTTCGCTTCAGCAATAGGTCGGCACTGACACCAACAACGGATAAAGAGCGAGCCGACAGCGCGTATGACGTCTTATGCATGCAGCCGTCACATGGTATATATATATATATATATATATATATATATATATATATATATATATATATATATATATATATACTGCACGTCATTGGGCCACCAACGGCGGCACAGCTTTGGGTAAGGGAGTACTGTTCCCGACTCGGCAGCCGCTTGGGCGCACGCGTCGATAGCGCCACCGGCGACGGCCCGGTTCCTCTTAGCCTTAAACCCAAAATGACAGCGGCGATTGGGGCCACCAAACGTATTAAACATTTCTTTCAATGACACACGGATGCAGCGATTGGCGTCACAAAGACCGATTATCTTATCAGTAGGGCTTTCCTTCGATAGCAACACACTGTGTCTGTCATCGGTGTGAGAATTACGCTTTTCAAAAAGGCCATTTGTCTCATCTCCGTGCGCCGGTTCCCCGCATCTGTTCCATTAATAGAAATGTCATTAGATAAACACCATTGATGTGACGTCGTTGCTGGACTGCTCCCGTACAAGGCTGGCGCGGAATGAACGGAGGCTCGGTAATGAATGAACAATTATGCAAAAAGGGAAATATCATTTCGAGGTGACCACGTTCAAAGGGAATCTCGCTCGCTCGTTTCACCCGAGCGCTCACTCCAGCGAGGTAGGCCGCCTTGCCCCAATGAAACGCTTATTCGACCGACGCGCACATATGCGTAAGCATGTACGGGCCCATGGCAAAAAAGGCAAAGGCCACGTGACGAAACGACAGAACAACTTCAACTCATCGTTTCTCGTCCTTGTTGACACCGAATAGACAATCAATGAGTGTTTGAATTTTTCAGGGTAATATCACCGTACTTGGACGCGACAGGCGACGCCCGGAAATGCCGGTCAGACAACAACTTCCATTCATCATTTTATGCCTACTGTTCTTTACTCCGCGCGTCGCCGGCCTGGCGGACAACATGAGGTTGTGCGGTGAGAACCTTGTGAAAATGATGAAGATCGTCTGCAATAATTGCTTCAATGGGGGAAGCAGTTTCGACATCGCTCAGCAAAAAAGTATCTCCCTGCTTGCCTTCTTCTACAGCGTTTCGAAACATAAGTCGCGCGCTTTGCGGAACCGCGTGGACGGGCGCCGGCCGGAGTCGGCCCAGCGGCCACCGTTCCCGCCTCGGGATCCTCCCTTTCGCGCCAAATCAATCTCGGCCTAATGTTGAAGGATGAGCCCGCTCTGCACAAGCCTTGCTTGCCTGTCGAGCGGTGTCGAAGTATGGGCCGAAATTGAAGTTCGCCTGTTTACGTACAGGTCCGCGGCGCTGTCCGCACAAAGGTATTCATTATGGCAATCAATGGAGGGAGGTGCACAATTGGGAAGTTTACTCAAAACTACACGAAAGGGCAGGTGCCAATTTGGCACCAAACAAATTAAGTATTGCGTGGTAACTGGGTAGTGCTGTTTCGCTGGCCGAGCTTAAACTCAGCTTACGCAACATTGGGCTTTTAAAGCTGCCCAAGCAATTGCGTCAAATTAATAAGCAACCATTAGCCGGCTGGTCCAACTGGCCAACAGTAAGAACGGTGGACGATAGGGAGTCGAGGGCAGTTGCCGCCAAGCGAACTTCGCACGCTGACGGTACGCACTTAACTTCCATTCTTGCAGGAGATGGAATAGTTGGAGCGCTGCTTACGAGACGAAAAAAGATCGAAGGTTGCTCTTTGCAAGCGCTGGCCAGTCGACTTAAAATGACCCATTCAGAACGAAGCAAACGAAGTCGAAAAGGCATCGTGGAGGAGTGCTGCATACGATCCTGCTCCTATACGTACATGCGATCCTACTGTTGTGCATAATGAACACAAGCCTGCTCGCGAACGCTGACAGTGGTCCCCAATAAGCGCTTGTTTCATACAACAGGTGGGATACGGCCGTTAACTGACCTTCCGCCAAGCCCACCCGTTGTGACTCCAATGTACATTCCAGAAAGGCGTGCTCTGAAAACCGTGTACGTGTCAAGAAAATTAAATCCAGCGCTCAGCATTTCGAAGTCGAGCACGTGGGCGCTGTTGCGCATCCTAAAACATTTGCAACCGTTAGAGGAACGGTGGGACAGCCAAGGTGACAGTTAATAGTGGCGCATGGACCAAAAACGGTCCCCGCGGCTAACTTTAGCAACCTGTCTAAACTGCTTTGTCAACGTTGATAATTTTATCCTCGTTAAATGGCACCAACAAGCACTGTTTGCTTCATCCGATACTTCGCCAGAGCGCTACCCTTTAGTTACCCCATTATTAACTCACAATTTTCTTCTACTGGCGGCAGCGCAAATGCGAATCGCATTAAAATGCAATCAACCCTAAGCACAGCACAGCGAAAGATGGCGGTAAAAGCCGGGAAAATGCCACGTGGGTGTTTCAGGCATTGACGGCAAAAATTCTCAACGAGCAAATGCTCTTCAGATGGACACTTTGCTTCCAAGTGAAGCTGTTTAATCTGGCAATAACCAGACGATATGACTGAAGAGTTACACGGATAATGGTGTACAGGAAATAATTACGAGCAGTAAGCTATTACGTCGGCACCCATGCCTCTGAAGTCTCGTAGGGCTCCGTCGACGGGATGTGCAAGAAGCCGACGTACATGAACTCTGGTTTTGGGCGCGGGCATTGAATAAACGCGATTCGCACATGCACATCGTTGAAGCCGCTTTGTAGATTCGCGAACATATGGAAATTTGGTAGAGTAGGCACTAACAGCCACCAACAGGGAACTGCTAAAACGATGAAAGCTCAGGAAGCCGCAAACTATGCAAATGAACTTCGCGCATTCAATGCGTACTTGGATGTCAATTTTTACCATTCTTAATTATATACTTAATTCGAAACGACATTCCAAGGATGGCCAAACGATCGATTCTGGGCATGAAAAGACTGCTCAGTTCGGCGATATAGTCATTTGCATACAAACAGGTCACATTCATTGGCATTGAGCGGCGTCCCAGGATCACTTTAAAAACAATAGCTGCAATCAGCATTGATCTACGCGGCGGATTGGCTGCCGAACATTCTAAAACCATTCGCCTCGTGATTAGAAGCGTTTATGAAACCAGAAAGAGCGTTGGGCAAAAGTACGTCGCTATTGAGCGAATCAACAAACGCGTAAATTTCTTCCTCAAATCTTTTGCTCACCCAACGTGACAACGTAATTACTTAAGCACAATAACGTTTCCCCCAAAGTTGACCAGTCCTCGGCAAATTAGCAATCAACTACATTTTTCGCTGCCTGATATGGCCAACGGAAGCCATTAAGCCGTTGCATTCCATAAAGACTTCCAGCTGACTACTTTTTCGACAGCGAGACAATCTTCGATCAATACTTCGGCGTTCATCTTTCATGGTAACGAAACTATGTCCAATGAAACTTTGTTCAACCACTTTTACATGCTAACGATGCTTTGCTGACAAAGCAAAGCACTCCAAGTTGATTTGTTTGTTTTGCAACGGAATTACAGCTAATCACCTGCGTGGACAAGGGAAAGGGAGCAAATGGGCTGAAACTTGAAATGGCCAGTTTATAAAGCGAACCAACTCCGTTTGCAACATAAAGAGGAAGTATGTCCGCTTAGCTTGCTTAAGCGTCATCAAGCAATGGTCGGCAGAGGTATCAGGTAAAAACGATGATCACAACATTTAATATTACGTCATCAGCAAGTCTGACAGGACTTCAGTACGTGAACTTGACCACCAGGAAGCAGTTCAATGTGTACTGAAGCCTACTTGACGCAAGGTCGAAGAAGGACAGCAGGTCTGCTCGTGTCCGCGCGCGAAAATAAAAAACGTTCCGTACTTTACGACTGCGCTCCCTTCAGGTGCGCAACAGTGATCGGAAATTCGCAGACGGAATCTACCTGGCCTGCCTGACAATTATATCCCTGACTCATGCATTCCGTCAGACTCAATTCGTACTACAATGCAAACTTCGTTTTTCAAAATAGTTAAACTCTTCGGCGTTCGGGCAAAAGCGCCAACAAACCCTCTCTGCCAAAGTAGACGTAAAAGAGGTTTCAATTGGCAAACGACAGCTGGTCGTCAAACGCGAGGAAAATATATACTGATAGAAAACAGATAAACAACTGTTGAACGAAGGCAACTATGAAAAGCAGTTTCAGTTGAACGCAATCAAAGTTGGAGAAGAGCAACTCGTGCTTTCAGTTGAGGTCAAACCAATGATCAGTTGTTATATTGCTCTCATATTACTAAAAGCTGATTGTCATTTGCAAATGCAACTTCGCTTATTCATACGCTTTTTCAGGCGCCGTCAATGTGAGCTAATGCAAGAGTCCTTCAACTTTTGGTACCTTCGTTTGGCCGACCGGAAAACAACTCAACGTTATCGTAAAGCCAAAAGGTACATCCCTGCTCAAGTCGAACGCCATCCGGAGACTTGCCTGTCTGAATAGGTCGTGTTGAAACGTTGCAAGAACTTTTCGACTGCAAACTAGGGAAGGAGAAAACTTTTCCGGGCGAAGCGATCATTGCCGCCCGAGACTTTACCAACGTTCGCTACTGGAACTGACTCATCATTGATCGACTGGCTCATAAGGTCAGCGCTACATTTCCATCTCAATTACATATATATATATATATATATATATATATATATATATATATGTAATTGGGATGGAAAATGTAGCGCTGACCTTATGAGCCAGTCGATCAATGATGAGTCAGTTCCAGTAGCGAACGTTGGTAAAGTCCCGGGCGGCAATGATCGCTTCGCCCGGAAAAGTTTTCTCCTTCCCTAGTTTGCAGTCGAAAAGTTCTTGCAACGTTTCAACACGACCTATTCAGACAGGCAAGTCTCCGGATGGCGTTCGACTTGAGCAGGGATGTACCTTTTGGCTTTACGATAACGTTGAGTTGTTTTCCGGTCGGCCAAACGAAGGTACCAAAAGTTGAAGGACTCTTGCATTAGCTCACATTGACGGCGCCTGAAAAAGCGTATGAATAAGCGAAGTTGCATTTGGAAATGACAATCAGCTTTTAGTAATATGAGAGCAATATAACAACTGATCATTGGTTTGACCTCAACTGAAAGCACGAGTTACTCTTCTCCAACTTTGATTGCGTTCAACTGAAACTGCTTTTCATAGTTACCTTCGTTCAACAGTTGTTTATCTGTTTTCTATCAGTATATATTTTCCTCGCGTTTGACGACCAGCTGTCGTTTGCCAATTGAAACCTCTTTTACGTCTACTTTGGCAGAGAGGGTTTGTTGGCGCTTTTGCCCGAACGCCGAAGAGTTTAACTATTTTGAAAAACGAAGTTTGCATTGTAGTACGAATTGAGTCTGACGGAATGCATGAGTCAGGGATATAATTGTCAGGCAGGCCAGGTAGATTCCGTCTGCGAATTTCCGATCACTGTTGCGCACCTGAAGGGAGCGCAGTCGTAAAGTACGGAACGTTTTTTATTTTCGCGCGCGGACACGAGCAGACCTGCTGTCCTTCTTCGACCTTGCGTCAAGTAGGCTTCAGTACACATTGAACTGCTTCCTGGTGGTCAAGTTCACGTACTGAAGTCCTGTCAGACTTGCTGATGACGTAATATTAAATGTTGTGATCATCGTTTTTACCTGATACCTCTGCCGACCATTGCTTGATGACGCTTAAGCAAGCTAAGCGGACATACTTCCTCTTTATGTTGCAAACGGAGTTGGTTCGCTTTATAAACTGGCCATTTCAAGTTTCAGCCCATTTGCTCCCTTTCCCTTGTCCACGCAGGTGATTAGCTGTAATTCCGTTGCAAAACAAACAAATCAACTTGGAGTGCTTTGCTTTGTCAGCAAAGCATCGTTAGCATGTAAAAGTGGTTGAACAAAGTTTCATTGGACATAGTTTCGTTACCATGAAAAGATGAACGCCGAAGTATTGATCGAAGATTGTCTCGCTGTCGAAAAAGTAGTCAGCTGGAAGTCTTTATGGAATGCAACGGCTTAATGGCTTCCGTTGGCCATATCAGGCAGCGAAAAATGTAGTTGATTGCTAATTTGCCGAGGACTGGTCAACTTTGGGGGAAACGTTATTGTGCTTAAGTAATTACGTTGTCACGTTGGGTGAGCAAAAGATTTGAGGAAGAAATTTACGCGTTTGTTGATTCGCTCAATAGCGACGTACTTTTGCCCAACGCTCTTTCTGGTTTCATAAACGCTTCTAATCACGAGGCGAATGGTTTTAGAATGTTCGGCAGCCAATCCGCCGCGTAGATCAATGCTGATTGCAGCTATTGTTTTTAAAGTGATCCTGGGACGCCGCTCAATGCCAATGAATGTGACCTGTTTGTATGCAAATGACTATATCGCCGAACTGAGCAGTCTTTTCATGCCCAGAATCGATCGTTTGGCCATCCTTGGAATGTCGTTTCGAATTAAGTATATAATTAAGAATGGTAAAAATTGACATCCAAGTACGCATTGAATGCGCGAAGTTCATTTGCATAGTTTGCGGCTTCCTGAGCTTTCATCGTTTTAGCAGTTCCCTGTTGGTGGCTGTTAGTGCCTACTCTACCAAATTTCCATATGTTCGCGAATCTACAAAGCGGCTTCAACGATGTGCATGTGCGAATCGCGTTTATTCAATGCCCGTGCCCAAAACCAGAGTTCATGTACGTCGGCTTCTTGCACATCCCGTCGACGGAGCCCTACGAGACTTCAGAGGCATGGGTGCCGACGTAATAGCTTACTGCTCGTAATTATTTCCTGTACACCATTATCCGTGTAACTCTTCAGTCATATCGTCTGGTTATTGCCAGATTAAACAGCTTCACTTGGAAGCAAAGTGTCCATCTGAAGAGCATTTGCTCGTTGAGAATTTTTTGCCGTCAATGCCTGAAACACCCACGTGGCATTTTCCCGGCTTTTACCGCCATCTTTCGCTGTGCTGTGCTTAGGGTTGATTGCATTTTAATGCGATTCGCATTTGCGCTGCCGCCAGTAGAAGAAAATTGTGAGTTAATAATGGGGTAACTAAAGGGTAGCGCTCTGGCGAAGTATCGGATGAAGCAAACAGTGCTTGTTGGTGCCATTTAACGAGGATAAAATTATCAACGTTGACAAAGCAGTTTAGACAGGTTGCTAAAGTTAGCCGCGGGGACCGTTTTTGGTCCATGCGCCACTATTAACTGTCACCTTGGCTGTCCCACCGTTCCTCTAACGGTTGCAAATGTTTTAGGATGCGCAACAGCGCCCACGTGCTCGACTTCGAAATGCTGAGCGCTGATTTAATTTTCTTGACACGTACACGGTTTTCAGAGCACGCCTTTCTGGAATGTACATTGGAGTCACAACGGGTGGGCTTGGCGGAAGGTCAGTTAACGGCCGTATCCCACCTGTTGTATGAAACAAGCGCTTATTGGGGACCACTGTCAGCGTTCGCGAGCAGGCTTGTGTTCATTATGCACAACAGTAGGATCGCATGTACGTATAGGAGCAGGATCGTATGCAGCACTCCTCCACGATGCCTTTTCGACTTCGTTTGCTTCGTTCTGAATGGGTCATTTTAAGTCGACTGGCCAGCGCTTGCAAAGAGCAACCTTCGATCTTTTTTCGTCTCGTAAGCAGCGCTCCAACTATTCCATCTCCTGCAAGAATGGAAGTTAAGTGCGTACCGTCAGCGTGCGAAGTTCGCTTGGCGGCAACTGCCCTCGACTCCCTATCGTCCACCGTTCTTACTGTTGGCCAGTTGGACCAGCCGGCTAATGGTTGCTTATTAATTTGACGCAATTGCTTGGGCAGCTTTAAAAGCCCAATGTTGCGTAAGCTGAGTTTAAGCTCGGCCAGCGAAACAGCACTACCCAGTTACCACGCAATACTTAATTTGTTTGGTGCCAAATTGGCACCTGCCCTTTCGTGTAGTTTTGAGTAAACTTCCCAATTGTGCTCCTCCCTCCATTGATTGCCATAATGAATACCTTTGTGCGGACAGCGCCGCGGACCTGTACGTAAACAGGCGAACTTCAATTTCGACCCATACTTCGACACCGCTCGACAGGCAAGCAAGGCTTGTGCAGAGCGGGCTCATCCTTCAACATTAGGCCGAGATTGATTTGGCGCGAAAGGGAGGATCCCGAGGGCGGGAACGGTGGCCGGTGGGCCGACTCCGGCCGGCGCCCGTCCACGCGGTTCCGCAAAGCGCGCGACTTATGTTTCGAAACGCTGTAGAAGAAGGCAAGCAGGGAGATACTTTTTTGCTGAGCGATGTCGAAACTGCTTCCCCCATTGAAGCAATTATTGCAGACGATCTTCATCATTTTCACAAGGTTCTCACCGCACAACCTCATGTTGTCCGCCAGGCCGGCGACGCGCGGAGTAAAGAACAGTAGGCATAAAATGATGAATGGAAGTTGTTGTCTGACCGGCATTTCCGGGCGTCGCCTGTCGCGTCCAAGTACGGTGATATTACCCTGAAAAATTCAAACACTCATTGATTGTCTATTCGGTGTCAACAAGGACGAGAAACGATGAGTTGAAGTTGTTCTGTCGTTTCGTCACGTGGCCTTTGCCTTTTTTGCCATGGGCCCGTACATGCTTACGCATATGGTGCGCGTCGGTCGAATAAGCGTTTCATTGGGGCAAGGCGGCCTACCTCGCTGGAGTGAGCGCTCGGGTGAAACGAGCGAGCGAGATTCCCTTTGAACGTGGTCACCTCGAAATGATATTTCCCTTTTTGCATAATTGTTCATTCATTACCGAGCCTCCGTTCATTCCGCGCCAGCCTTGTACGGGAGCAGTCCAGCAACGACGTCACATCAATGGTGTTTATCTAATGACATTTCTATTAATGGAACAGATGCGGGGAACCGGCGCACGGAGATGAGACAAATGGCCTTTTTGAAAAGCGTAATTCTCACACCGATGACAGACACAGTGTGTTGCTATCGAAGGAAAGCCCTACTGATAAGATAATCGGTCTTTGTGACGCCAATCGCTGCATCCGTGTGTCATTGAAAGAAATGTTTAATACGTTTGGTGGCCCCAATCGCCGCTGTCATTTTGGGTTTAAGGCTAAGAGGAACCGGGCCGTCGCCGGTGGCGCTATCGACGCGTGCGCCCAAGCGGCTGGCGAGTCGGGAACAGTACTCCCTTACCCAAAGCTGTGCCGCTGTTGGTGGCCCAATGACGTGCAGTATATATATATATATATATATATATATATATATATATATATATATATATATATATATATATATATATATACCATGTGACGGCTGCATGCATAAGACGTCATACGCGCTGTCGGCTCGCTCTTTATCCGTTGTTGGTGTCAGTGCCGACCTATTGCTGAAGCGAAGTATGCAATCTCGCATTCCGTACCATGAAAAACAATTGACGGAGCTCCCAGTTCGCCCAAGCGAACGTGTATTTCTGTTTACGTTGTTGTTGTTGGTTTGTCAAGTCCAGCGGGTCCCTGCTACCGGCACACGCATAAGCTTTCAATCAGCCAGCAGCGTCGCCACCTTTGACGGCCGTTGAGGATGCCTGTCCGATATACGCACGTCACGTACTAGTACGTAACCCGCCGGTGGCAGGCGCTGAAGGCGATCTTCCGATCTGACCAAAAACCGCTGTTGCTTCGTTGGGCCGCCTTTCCGGGAAACGTGGGAAAAGCGGTCGTTGCCAGCCGCTCCGCTAAGCAACCGGTGTCGCCGTTCCGTAATCCCTGAGGGAAGGAGCGGAAGCAAGCAAGCCAACAAAAGTTAGCAATGTTCCTAGAAAGCAACTGCTTTCCTCCTTCTCTCGGTGTGTGGTCGTTGTTCGTACAATTCGCTTTTCTCATTAGCAACCGGCATGTTGCTCGCCCGACGAGAACGCCGGTTTCCGGCAATCCGTAACA
>CBXJ02000592.1:0-13397 GCA_000612645.2 Trichuris muris
ACATTTTCAAAAAGATGGACAATTTGACAAGGCGGACAAGTTGACAAGCTGGACAATTTGAAATAATGGACAAGTTGACAAAAATGGACAATTTGAAAAGGTGGACAAGTTGACAAGGTGGGCATTTTGAAAAAGATGGACAATTTGAAAAGGCGGACAAGTTGACAATGTGACACTTTCACAAAGATGGACAATTTGAAAAGGTGGACAAGTTGACAATGTGGACACTTTTAAAAAGATGGACAATTTGAAAAGGTGGACAAGTTGACAATGGGGACAATTTTTAAAAAGATGGACAATTTAAAATGGTGGACAAGTTGACAATGGGGACATTTTTAAAAAAATGGAAAATTGAAAAAAAAAAAAAAAACAAAAAAAAAAAAAAAAAAAAAAAAAAAAAAAAAAAAAAAAAAAAAAAAAAAAAAAAAAAAAAAAAAAAAAAAAAAAAAAAAAAAAAAAAAAAAAAAAAAAAAAAAAAAAAAAAAAAAAAAAAAAAAAAAAAAAAAAAAAAAAAAAAAAAAAAAAAAAAAAAAAAAAAAAAAAAAAAAAAAAAAAAAAAAAAAAAAAAAAAAAAAAAAAAAAAAAAAAAAAAAAAAAAAAAAAAAAAAAAAAAAAAAAAAAAAAAAACGGGTGGACAAGTTGACAATGGGACATTTTCAAAAAGATGGACAATTTGAAAGGTGGACAAGTTGACAATGTGGACATTTTCAAAAAGATGGACAATTTGAAAAGGTGGACAAGTTGACAATGTGGACATTTTCAAAAAGATGGACAATTTGAAAATGGTGGACAAGTTGACAATGGGGACATTTTAAAAAGATGGACAATTTGAAAATGGTGGACAAGTTGACAATGGGGACATTTAAAAAGATGACAATTTGAAAAAAGATGGACAATTTGAAAAGGTGGACAAGTTGACAATGGGGACATTTTCAAAAAGATGGACAATTTGAAATGGTGGACAAGTTGACAATGGGGACATTTTAAAAAGATGGACAATTTGAAAATGGTGGACAAGTTGACAATGGGGACATTTTAAAAAGATGGACAATTTGAAAATGGTGGACAAGTTGACAATGGGGACATTTTAAAAAGATGGACAATTTGAAAATGGTGGACAAGTTGACAATGGGGACATTTTAAAAAGATGGACAATTTGAAAATGGTGGACAAGTTGACAATGGGGACATTTTAAAAAGATGGACAATTTGAAAATGGTGGACAAGTTGACAATGGGGACATTTTCAAAAAGATGGACAATTTGAAAATGGTGGACAAGTTGACAATGGGGACATTTTCAAAAAGATGGACAATTTGAAAATGGTGGACAAGTTGACAATGTGGGACATTTTCAAAAAGATGGACAATTTGAAAATGGTGGACAAGTTGACAATGGGGACATTTTCAAAAAGATGGACAATTTGAAAATGGTGGACAAGTTGACAATGGGGACATTTTCAAAAAGATGGACAATTTGAAAATGGTGGACAAGTTGACAATGTGGACATTTTCAAAAAGATGGACAATTTGAAAATGGTGGACAAGTTGACAATGGGGACATTTTAAAAAGATGGACAATTTGAAATGGTGGACAAGTTGACAATGGGGACATTTTAAAAAGATGGACAATTTGAAATGGTGGACAAGTTGACAATGGGGACATTTTAAAAAGATGGACAATTTGAAATGGTGGACAAGTTGACAATGGGGACATTTTAAAAAGATGGACAATTTGAAAATGGTGGACAAGTTGACAATGGGGACATTTTAAAAAGATGGACAATTTGAAATGGTGGACAAGTTGACAATGGGGACATTTTAAAAAGATGGACAATTTGAAATGGTGGACAAGTTGACAATGGGGACATTTTAAAAAGATGGACAATTTGAAAATGGTGGACAAGTTGACAATGGGGACATTTTAAAAAGATGGACAATTTGAAAATGGTGGACAAGTTGACAATGGGGACATTTTAAAAAGATGGACAATTTGAAAATGGTGGACAAGTTGACAATGGGGACATTTTAAAAAGATGGACAATTTGAAAATGGTGGACAAGTTGACAATGGGGACATTTTAAAAAGATGGACAATTTGAAATGGTGGACAAGTTGACAATGGGGACATTTTAAAAAGATGGACAATTTGAAATGGTGGACAAGTTGACAATGGGGACATTTTAAAAAGATGGACAATTTGAAATGGTGGACAAGTTGACAATGGGGACATTTTAAAAAGATGGACAATTTGAAAATGGTGGACAAGTTGACAATGGGGACATTTTAAAAAGATGGACAATTTGAAATGGTGGACAAGTTGACAATGGGGACATTTTAAAAAGATGGACAATTTGAAATGGTGGACAAGTTGACAATGGGGACATTTTAAAAAGATGGACAATTTGAAATGGTGGACAAGTTGACAATGGGGACATTTTAAAAAGATGGACAATTTGAAAATGGTGGACAAGTTGACAATGGGGACATTTTAAAAAGATGGACAATTTGAAAATGGTGGACAAGTTGACAATGGGGACATTTTAAAAAGATGGACAATTTGAAATGGTGGACAAGTTGACAATGGGGACATTTTAAAAAGATGGACAATTTGAAATGGTGGACAAGTTGACAATGGGGACATTTTAAAAAGATGGACAATTTGAAAATGGTGGACAAGTTGACAATGGGGACATTTTAAAAAGATGGACAATTTGAAAATGGTGGACAAGTTGACAATGGGGACATTTTAAAAAGATGGACAATTTGAAAATGGTGGACAAGTTGACAATGGGGACATTTTAAAAAGATGGACAATTTGAAAATGGTGGACAAGTTGACAATGGGGACATTTTAAAAAGATGGACAATTTGAAAATGGTGGACAAGTTGACAATGGGGACATTTTAAAAAGATGGACAATTTGAAATGGTGGACAAGTTGACAATGGGGACATTTTAAAAAGATGGACAATTTGAAATGGTGGACAAGTTGACAATGGGGACATTTTAAAAAGATGGACAATTTGAAATGGTGGACAAGTTGACAATGGGGACATTTTAAAAAGATGGACAATTTGAAATGGTGGACAAGTTGACAATGGGGACATTTTAAAAAGATGGACAATTTGAAAATGGGGACATTTTAAAAAGATGGACAATTTGAAAATGGTGGACAAGTTGACAATGGGGACATTTTAAAAAGATGGACAATTTGAAAATGGTGGACAAGTTGACAATGGGGACATTTTAAAAAGATGGACAATTTGAAAATGGTGGACAAGTTGACAATGGGGACATTTTAAAAAGATGGACAATTTGAAAATGGTGGACAAGTTGACAATGGGGACATTTTAAAAAGATGGACAATTTGAAAATGGTGGACAAGTTGACAATGGGGACATTTTAAAAAGATGGACAATTTGAAAATGGTGGACAAGTTGACAATGGGGACATTTTAAAAAGATGGACAATTTGAAATGGTGGACAAGTTGACAATGGGGACATTTTAAAAAGATGGACAATTTGAAATGGTGGACAAGTTGACAATGGGGACATTTTAAAAAGATGGACAATTTGAAAAGGTGGACAAGTTGACAATGGGGACATTTTCAAAAAGATGGACAATTTGAAAAGGTGGACAAGTTGACAAAGATGGACAATTTGAAAAATGTTGACAACTTGACAAATGGCGACAATTTGAAAAGGTGGACAATTTTAAAAAGGTTGACAACTTGAAAAGGTTGACAATTTTAAGAAGGTGGACAAGTTGACAAAGATGGACAATTTGAAAAATGTTGACAACTTGATAAATGGCGACAATTTG
This sequence comes from Trichuris muris, assembly GCA_000612645.2. Classification (NCBI taxonomy): domain Eukaryota; kingdom Metazoa; phylum Nematoda; class Enoplea; order Trichinellida; family Trichuridae; genus Trichuris; species Trichuris muris. Next base: position 3,821 of record CBXJ02000592.1, read on the forward strand.
AAAAGGTGGACAATTTTAAAATGGTTGACAAGTTGACAATGGTGGACAATTTTAATGGGTGGACTATTTTAAAAAGAGGGACAATTTTAAAAAGGAGGACAATTGGAAAAAACGGGACAATTAGGCGACAATTTGAAAAGGTGGACAATTTTAAAAACGTTGACAAGTTGACAAAGGTGGACAATTTTAATGGGTGGACTATTTTAAAAAGAGGGACAATTTTAAAAAGGTGGACAATTTGAAAAAAGGGGACAATTTGAAAAGGTGGACCATTAAAAAGATGGAAAGTTTTAAGAAGGACGACATTTTGAAAAGTGTGTAAAACTTAGGGAAAGGAAGATATTTAAATAGATGGACAGCTTTGAAAAGGTTGAGAACTTTACAAAGGTGGACAATTTTGAAAGGGTGGACAACTCGACAATGATGGACAATTTTGAAAAGGTGGACATTTTGAAAATGATGGCCAATTTTAATAGGATGTACGATCTGGAAAAGGTTTACAATTAATCAATAGACTTGGCCAAACAATGATGTGAGTAAATTTTTTACCTTCCAGATGGAATCGATCTTCTCTTGACCTGATAGGCTGCGTGGAAAACAGGATGACTCCAGTTGACTATGATAAAGCAGCCAGGATCCGAGCTTCGATCGCTCACCTGCTCCATAGCTACAGAAACAGGGAGAAACCTGTCCTGAAACATGATGAGTTCATGATAAGCAAGAGATTCAGGAAGTACGCAGACAAAGTCATCACGAAAGCAGGCAAAGGAAGCGAAGTAGTGATTCTAGACAAGAGCGACTACGTGCTGGTGTATAGTTTAGTACAAGAAGACCCTTTTGAAGACACCAGGGGAACAATCTCCTCCATTCTTTCGGAGACATGCACTCTCCAAGGAGACGGTACTGCTGAAAACGGTACAACTCTTGAAGTTTTTCTCAAAGTTCAAATGCGCGGAGGTGTACAGGCTTCTAGAAATATAAAAGCCGGTTATCCCTAGGAGACCTGTGGTCTCCGCGATCAATGGAATCACTTCACATAACTCTCGCTGCTTGAAGAGCCAAATCAAGCCCTTAACCGGTATCCGTTTCTCGTCAGTGAAAAACTGCACTTCTTTCTGTACAGGAGTCGAAAATTTCCAATTAGCAGGTGTGCATGTTCTCGTTAGCTACCATGTTAAAGATCTATTTACCAGCATTCCACTAGCACACACTCTTTCGACATTACACAGCCTTCTCTAGTCGAACGATACACTTAAAGTCAGAACAAAAGTAACGGCGCAACAGATAACTGAGCTAATATAATTGTGCATCACAAAAGGAAATTTCTTGCTCTTCCATGGATATTTCTTCCGCCAACGGCACCGGGTGCTAATAGGAACTTCACTGTCACCAGTGCTTGCGGAGGTTTTCATGGAATCTCTAGAAGAAGAGATTTTTTCGACTGTTCCCTCGGATATCAAACCGCTATTTTTGAAACGCTATGTGCACCATATTTTCGTTGTAGTACCGACAGGATAAGAAGAGACACTTCTCTCCTTTCTAAATAAGGATTTCCCCTCTCACATCTCTTTCACATGGAAAAAGAAATTGACGGAAACCTTACCTTCCTTGATTGCTTGGTCATTATATCTAACTTAGGAATCAAAACCAGAGTATACCGCAAGGAGACTCACTCTGACAGATATCTAAACTACAGTTCCCGCCACCAACCATCGGTGTTCAGAGGCATCACGCACGGAATGGTCAACAGAGCCATAAATATCTGTGATCGAGAGTTTCTACATGAAGACTTAAATTACTTCACGACAGATGGGTACCACAAGAGATTGGTAGAAATTATCATCAACCAACGACTGTGCACACAGGAGGCGAACAGAGAGAGAAATTCCTCAGAAACGGTTCTGATGATGCCTTATCAAGCAGGATTAAATTTAAAAAATTACACGCTTGGGCAAACGTTTCGATTTCCGAGTCTTCTTCAAAAGAGCCCCGAACCTAAGAGCTATTCTCAGAAACGACAAGGTGAAGACCGACAACGAGTCAAAACCTGGCGTAGTACCTAATCAAATGCAGTTGTTCGGTTAACTATATTGGTGAATCAGGGAACTCCCTAGCCCATCGGTTTAATGAACACATGAAGTGCCTCACAAGATACAGGAAAGCTAAGGACCGACTAGAAGGGCACATAAACACAAGGACGACCTCAAACAATTGACCCATCCAACGCAATTGATCAAGCCTTAAGAGCATCGGCAGTGGCTGAACACGCTTCCACCTGCTCAGGGCTCTTAGAAGGACAGCTTCTCTGTCATGAACAACATCACCTAAGGCGGAAAATTAAAGAAGCCCCTTACATTAGGCACAACCAGACCATCAACAGAGACCGTGGAATAGAAGTAAGTGACGTCTGGCAACAAATAGCTGCATGCGTATTTCATGTGATTAACAATTCCCTCCATACGCTAGATGGGATTTTCTAAACCTTTCAGGAAGAAGTCTCAATCGAGCGTTAACAATCCAGACCAAATCAGAGAAGACCAAAACCACAAAAGACGAAAAGGAAGAAAAGAAGAGCAACGAAGAGCCGAACAGCGAGGAACAGGAGCGATCGATTTTAGGGCGATCAAAACAACTGACGGCATCACCGTTTTCAACCTTGCTCCTTACGGATTCCATTGATGCCAATATGTGACTAAGATATGTTTACTTGACCTCAAACCTCTTTATATCATGTACAATCCGCACCTAACTGTTCATTTCTGACGCTGAAGATGGGAGTCCGTTCTCTCGAAAGCTACGCAGTGGGTAAGTTACCCAAATAAAAATTCTTCCCTCACAGGCGGAACGTAAAGAAGGAAGTAATATGATTAAACATCTTTTTAAAAAATAGAAGTACCGTAACCTCGCTATGTTCTCTGATGACTTGAATCTCTCCGACACGCGACAAAGGTGCAGTGCAACACATTTCAGATCTGCCCATACATGCATTTATGAACTCACATACTACAGACTGGTTAGCGTAGACACGATCAGCTAATGTGCTGCATATTGCATTACCGCTCTTCTGTTTGCACGGACAGCTAATTGTGTTGTACTCTAAACTACTAAATTCACAAAAATGAATACTAACCATGAGATGAAAAGTTGTGTAAAGCAGGCCGTCATGGAACCATTCCCAAGTAGCCACTGAGAAAAGTGAAAACAGTCGGCAACTAAATATCATTAACAATGAGCCTTTAATTCACCTCAGACGGTTTAAATAGCTTTAGAAATTGGGTCAACGCGCATCTGATTGGCCAGAATGTGCTTGCATAAGGCACGCTGATCAGCAACCTAATTTTTATCTCAGTTCCTACAGCAAATGCTTATCGAAAGTAAACACGGATGTCGCTTGCTATATCGTCTAAGTATAACCTTTTTGATAACAATGTTTTGTAACGAAAGAGAGGGCACTTTTCCTGAAAGCCAAACCTGGGGGAGGGGACAAAGAGAACCGACCGCGCTGAAGACGGGTCTAGCCTGACCCGAATGCTCCGCTTTCCTGACCACGACGCGCCACGTTTTCTACTTTTTCTTTTTTTGGAAATAAAGATCTTTCCAATAACGTGGCCTTCTACAACAACGGGTATAATCCTCCGTGATTTCTCGATTCGCCTAAGTCTAACCTTTATGCAAGTCTTGAGGTTAATCACCAATGCAGCAGCAACAGTAGCTTTTAGATTTTACCGTTACTTTCGTAGGCTTCCATCTTCCACAAGTGAAATCACAACGCTGAATTTTTAATGAAAAATGAAAGTTACAGAGGAAGATGAAACCGTATCTAGATCAGATAAAGCGTTAGCAACTAAAACGTGCAAACGCTGTCCACATAATCAAGTGACTGTGACGTCATTCCAAGTAACAAAATTTAGCCGCTCTTTTTCTTCACCTTTCTCCATCTATTTACCGCTCTCTTGTTCATAGTTCAACTTCCAAGAGCAGTCGCTCTAAGCCAAGATCCGCTGAAGACACAGAGAGAGGTTTCCCGAAAGGTAGGAGTTTTAATAAAGGAACTTAAAAAATGGCAAAAGTCACAGAGAAATAACAAATGACATATAACAGAATATGGGGTGCTTCTCTATGGGTTTTGACATATTGTTCCTTAATTGAAACGAAAGGTTTCGTAACGGGTTGTTGTTTTTAGTTTAGAACATTCTTCATGGCACGGCAGTGGAACCCGTTTATTGAATCGAAAAAGATACAATGTAAAACAACGAGGAAATACAACGTACCTTTAACGAGAAGATTTCGTAGCTTACGGAGCCTCCTGCTCCGTCGTCAGCGAATTGCACCAATTGCAATTCGCCATGGTGTAATTCGCTGGCAACGGAGCACGAGGCTCCGAAAGCTACTAAATCTTCTCGTTAAAGGTACGTTGTATTTCCTCGCTGTTTTACATTGTATCTTTGTCGATTCAATAAACGGGTTCCACTGCCGTGCCAAGAAGAATCTTCAAAATATTGTTCCTTCTTTGGGTACGGCTTCTACCCGTTTATTCGTAATGTCTGAAATCACGCGAAAACAACTCCCTACGAGCGGATGGATGGGAAATTATTCGTGAAACGCAGAGCAATACAGTAAGGATCGGAGCTTGCGGAACGTTTTCGTTCCGTCGACTGAACCATTAAATCGCTGACGACGTAACCAGAACGTTCGGCAAGCACTGAATGTTACTGCATTTCTCTGTCGTTCCACTGACAATTTCCTATCCCTCCGCTGGTAGGGAGTTGTTTTCGTGTGATTTCAGACATTACGAATAAACGGGTAGAAGCCGTACCCAAAGAAGCAACAAAATGACGTATAACTCAATCATTACGGGAAACTCAATATTCAACTGATACTATCGCTTAGGCCCTTATTGAAGGTCAAATTTAACTCATCTCAGAATCATTTCTAGAGTTATATTAAATTGGTACTCTGCTTCAATCATTTCTAACTCGCTAATCGACGTATTATTTTCGACTTACCTACTGAATGTAGTATGAAACGGTGTCCGGTCGTTCCGTTGAAGCAAACACTCTGGCAATTACAACCTCTTAGCTAACTGAATCCTCCTATTTCATTCCTACTAATGCACAGCTACATGAAGTGATAATCATAGACTTCTATAAGCTACTCAGTACTTACACGTTGATAAAAACCGGTTAGCTGTTAACCACACGATATTAATTTAGCGATAAGAAACATCGACCTAATACCTTATCTATTTCTCTATTTCTAAAATGATTTCATTTGCATGAACTGAGAATGGTAACCGACCTTAAGAGACTTTTTCAATGACTTATTAATAAACGACAGCATGACCACAGGCGTCTTGTCCGATCGGACACTCCGTTCTGACGACCTCGGTCCGCGAATAATCTGCCATGAAAACAGCGTGCACCTGCGACCGATCAAGGAAGCTGTATTCATTCGCCATAATCACACCAAAGAACGCAACAAAGGTGTGGAAGTTAGCGAGGTATGGAATGCAGCTATCATTATGCTACACCACACTGAGCTAACCCCATCTTGACCCTCATTGCGTTCCTATATGAAACCACAGAGAAAACACCTTCTCCTACGCATCGCTGACGACGGAACCACAAGGTTCTGAAAGCTTCGAAAAATACTCAGCTAGTTGTCTGATGTGCTTTTCCTTCACAATTCGCTCATCCATCCGTTGGTAGGGCATGTGCAGTTTGATTACAACTTACATTTACGACAAACAGGAAAAGTCGTGAAGAGGAAGCATCCATGGTGAAACACATCCCTGTTACAAGACGTCTAGTTTTCATAAATGACAGGAATGAACAGTAGTCACTGTTCCGACGGCTCCTTATGTGAGCAAAGGATGGAGCAGAATCGTTTATGCAAATCTTCGCTATCTTAATTATACGCCAACTGCAACACCTAATCTAAGCACCCGCATATAAAAAAGTTAATCCTAAACTTCGAGTCTTTATCGTTGATGACGGGGAATGAGCAACCCCGAAAGCTTTGAAGCTTTTGTTGACATTAAACGATGATAGTCGTACTAATATGGTTTGAAATCCTTAACTTCATGACTTTCACGGACAAGAAACTTTACGCTGCTCTGTGGAAACATCATTTGCCCAGCACACAATTTTATATTCACAATGTCAGCGAGTCAAGTTTTCGTGCTGATCTACAGGCGGGCCTCGATTTGTACGATTAATGCGGACCGAAAAAATTGCGTACTAATCGAAATCGTACTATTCGAAGCGGTTATAACATAGGAGGTATAGTACTCGGTTCCAACGACAACGGAAGATACATAGTGCTTGTTTCCTACGACTAAAAGTTTTTACTTATTTCTGCCAAAAAATTGCAGCAAAGCTTGCCATTGAGTGATGAGTACCATCAAAAGAGTGAAAAATCCACTTGTTAACGATCGACGATCGAGTAATAGATCTTAGCAAAATTATAAAGCGCCGAAGCCCTAATGCGCTACCAAGATATACAGGAAATATGCATGAAAGGATAGTCTAAAAGCCATTAAAAGAGCCCTCACGTACCTTCAATACACCTCCAACAATTGAAAATTGACTGAGAATCACAAACAATTGATTCACAACTCAATTCAAAACCAATTCACAAACTATCAAACAGCAACTGAAAAGCTCTAAAAGCCGTACTAATCGAAAACTGTATCCTACTAACTGTACGCAGGTATCAATATTATCGGCCGTACTAACCGAATTCGTCTTATTCGAATTCGTACTAATCTAGGCCCGCCTGTACATTGCTTCTTTGATTTTGCCTGTGCTCAGAAACAGTGCCGCCGATAAACTAAGTTCAATGTGACATTGTTGAAACAACATACCTGTTCAATCACAGCCGTCTGACGCGATGATTGCTCGAAAAAATAAAGGATTAAGTCCGAGATTCTAGCGCATGAATAATGTACGCGAAAAGATATTAATATTATTGATGTACATGAAGCAAGAGAAGTTAGCAACAATGACTTTCATAATAATGAAAGATACGCTCTCCTTGTTCAATGAGCTTCATTCAGCGTAGGTTTCGGAATTGTCGCGTTCTGACAGCTACGCTGAGTAAAGCTCATTGAACAAGGACACTGTATTTCAAATTTCTATTATTATTATTATTATTATTATTATTATTATTACTTGAAGCAAGAGAAATTAGTAACAAGGAGTCTCATAATTATGAAAAAACAATGATACGGAGTCCTTGTTCAAAGATCTTTATTCGGCGGAGCTTTCAGAACTGTCGTGTTCCGTCGTCAGCGCAAGTAGAAAGAAGTGGAACGTATGGTGTGAAACTATTTATCTGTAATGGAAGGGGTCAGGTGTTTAGGTGACAGCATCCGGTTTCATTTATCAGATCAGTCCAGAGTTCGCTGATCTCGACCCCTTTGTCTCTATTCATCTGGCAGGTGATATGGCGGATGAAAAAGGCTTCTTTGATCTTTCTGACGCGGAACCGGCTCTCGCGACAGATGGTCCTTGCTTGCAAGTCGCCTGAACATTGGGAGGAATGTTCGGCGACTGATGAAGCTTTGATGGCATCGTCCATGATCTTCGTCGGATCCTTCGTTTGAGGTCGTCCGCGTCTTCTTTGTTGCGTCCCGTTGAGTCTGTCCAGTGCACTCTTGTAACGTGTGACGCCTGCTTGATGTTCTTCAAACCTGTCAAGTAAACTGTTGCCCGTTTCTCCTATGTAGGAGGCGTTGCAACTGCAGGTTATATGGTAGACGGCACCGGGCCTCTCTTGCATAGGAACAATGGTCTTATCATGTCGTAAACTATTTCTTAATGACTCTGAGCTCTTGATAAATATACGAAAGTTTAAAGTTCTCCATAACCGTTTAATTCTCTCTCCGATTCCTTTGTAGTAGGGCAGAACTACTACTGGTTGTTGTTCTTTCGGGTATTGGAGTTGCGGCATGTTCATCCTGCGATGTATTATGGACGAAATCAGTTTACCGGGATAACCATTAGATCGGAGAGTGTTTGTTATATGCTTCAACTTCTTTTCAAGGAATTCTGCGTCACAGATGGCAATTGCACGGTCCACCATTCCGTTTATTATCCGCTTCATCAGCGAGTGGTGATGGTGGGAAGAAAAATCTAGGTAGTGGTCGGAATGTGTTGGCTTCCTGTGAACCGTGGTTTTGAAGCCTTCAGCGCTCCTGATGACCAGCGCGTCAAGAAATGGCAGCTTGTTGTCAGTTTCCTTCTCGATGGTCAACGAGATGTATTCTGGGAACATATTGTTGAAGTGTTCAAGGAAAAGTTCTTCGTCCCCTGCTTTCGTGAAGGAAAAAAATGTCGACTAAGTAACACTTGTAATGCCCCGTCCCCCGGGTGGATTCGACCCCGGGATCGATGCTCGTGTCCTCCCGTCCGCAATGCGCTCCTCTCTCTCTGCTGCCTCGAGAGTGGGTCTTTGCTCCATGACCCGAGTCACTGCGTCTAGAATAGGGGTCAACTGCACGCCTGCACCTCTGGGGGTTGAGAGTGTGAACTCGTGCCGCCATTTCGAAGTTCTCTGGATGGATCCGACTTTATCGTTGACGGAAGGAATACTGTGACTCATGTGTTGATCTCCACGCCTTGCGAAGCCCACCATCATGACAAGAGAGTAGCGATCTCTACCCGTCATTTTCTTGGGCATTAATCTTGCAAAAGAAAGCGAGACCAACATGTTATAATGGTACTCACGTTAAATGGGTTAACTTGCGTCTCGTGTATTGCGTAAGTGCTGCTGGATGGTTTTCTCTACCTGCTACACGACGGCACTCCTCATCTTCCATAGCCGGGTAATCTGTATCGTCTTCATTAGGGATATCTTACGGCGGCATTTGGCAGCTCGGCGATCAAAAATTGCCCGTCGCGTCTGCGTCTTCCGTCTGACAGCACGCTATCCACCCACCCTCTCCGATGGTTTGTTGTCCTGCGTTACTTTCGGCCTGTCTTCTGTTTGTCAATGCCTCTAGTCTCAAGCAGTCTCGTGCACAAATATCTCCTTGTTACTTGAGTATATCTGACATCAGTATCCAGTGCACGTGAGTCGACCCATCGTGAGCGCAGCGGATAACTGTCCGCGACACAGGAGCTGCCCCTGCTTGAGTGTGCCTGTCTGCCGTCATACTACTCAGCAATGGATCAACTCAGGGCGTTACAACCACGATATTACACTCGCTGCGTCACTTTCACTACCCTGCTTTCTTCTTCCACCATAGTACTGACGGCATCTAACTGCGCGTCACCAGGTCTCTAATATAAGTGCGATGCCCGGCGCACGTCGTGGCAATGGACTGTTTTGCATACTGAGTGTTCTGGATCTCGACCCGACCGCGATTCTCCATCTAGCACCAGTATTATGAACGATTCATGTCTTAACCCCACTCTCCGATAATAGTAGTATCAAGGGCCACTCGTTTCCAGCGAGCAATCCATATGAGTACTAGTAGGTCGACATACTCGGTGCTCCGCCTCCCGCAAAATGATCGTGCTCGCATGCGACGACAGCACACCTTACGCAAAAGAAATGAAGTTACCACCCGTTC
>CBXJ02000594.1:0-10264 GCA_000612645.2 Trichuris muris
TGAAAATTTTTGGCTCATCCAGCATGTCGGGTTCAGTATAGCCGCTTTGTACAGAATTTTCACAGATATGTCATTAAGACAGGCAATTCGAAGAGCAGTATGGTTCTTGAAGAAGTCTGAAACAATCGTAGTGACTATCCAAACAGGATAAGTTCTGGGTTAGCTGATTCCAGTGCCAAAACAAGTGGAACGCGGACAACTTTACGTATGTTCACTTGCCAGGGTCTTGGCAAGGCATTTATTGCAGCCGTAGTACGATGAACTTGTGCCGTTGGTTGGTAGCGCAACAAGAGTTTCAATGGCTAAGCAGAGTAAACTGAACTCGTGGCATCACCAGTAAAAATTACGTGAGCGGAATGGATTGCGCATTGCATAAATTATATTGTCACAAAAAATTATTATACACTGTTTTCATTGCTCATTGCTCACTCACGTCCATTCATCACTAGCACCCCAACAAACGTGAATGCTTCTCGCATTCAAAAGAATAAAACGTTGTGCATGATCAAATTTCATGAAGTCATTTAATTCCTGAGCAAACACACTGCATTGTACAATCTACTGTAAGCTTTCCGTTTCACTTTGTTATTTATTTGGGCTCCTTGGGATAAATTGAATGGTATAACCCCATTTATGATAAGCGCAAGCAATCAGTACAATATTACAGACACGGAAGCAGATTGCTTTGGATTGAGGACAAACGTTAGGCCCTCATAACAATTGGCTTCCCTGTTCTTTTAGGGTAGAGGTAACGATAGCCTTAAGTGTTCATCAAAGGTTTCCTATGCCGTAACTGATCTGAAGTGGAACCAACTTAAGTTGAAGATGGGATGCATTGTAACGCAATCTTCAGTTGGCATGTCTGCTCATTGCCACAGTGAACCTGTTTGAACACGTTACGATGTTTCTATAATTACCAAACTGGATAGGTTCATTCAGGATAGAAACAGTTTCTTCCGACGGCTGCCGAATTGAATCTTCGAAAATTTTCATGTCCATGACAGCTGGACTTTGCTGTGGTTCTGAGAACACTTCTGATCGACTGCCTATCTGATTGGTATGTCTAAGGCATATTTTTTACCAACCCTACTTCGCACACTACTTTCCCTCGCCGAGTGACGACTTCATCTTCCATCCATTTTGGAGTGTCTTGATAGCTCAACACGTATACTCGATCACCGCCTTGAAGGCGCGACTACGAAATGTACCTGCGATACTTAGCGCGATTTTCGTTTCTGGTTGCTTGCACTCCCTCGTAGGTAGCACGAGGCTGTTAGCTGTTCGCATAGGCCAGTGTTTCTCAACCTTTCCCGCGCTATCGCCCCCTCCCCCCAGGACCTTGCCGTCGCCCCCTTATCGCCACCCTAGATATCACAATCCCCCCTGCTCTTTTGAAAAACATGACTTCGTACAGGCTCGCGTCTCATAATTTCTTTTACTCTTCTTTACGTGCTGCCTGTGTAAAAAGAGAAAGTTTTATTAAGAACTTACTCAAAAAGAGGGGCGTAGCTTTCGGGAGAAACGACTCCCGTCTTCAGCGTCAATGATCCCCCCTGCTCTGATTGATCCCCTATGGCCTACGGAAAGGTGGCTGGCTTATTCTTAGTACTTTATTTTCCTGCTATGACGTCGCACGTATACGAGAAGTTTTTGTAATAAGGATGAGTTTAAAATAGGACTTTATTTCATGCATGCACAATATCCTTCACCGTATGAAGTTTAGAAAAAATTAGTGAAAAGCCTGCTACTGTCGAAACGAAATTAATTTCTGGATGTCGGGCTGAAGGCTGGTCAGCCGCAACCGCAGGTCACCATGTTTCGCTATTTGCAACCGGCTTCTCTTTTTGCTCAGAAGGTCTATTACCACGCTAAACCCTGACTAGATACGATGAGGGAAACGCGATAAGCAACTTTTTTACAGCAGTCCATAGGCGAGGATATAAGTTAGGCATCCGTAGTTGAAGCCAGAAAGCTTGGTGCCCGTTTTTAAATTTGGGCTTCAACTCTTCATTTGTATGCAGGTCGAACAATTCCTCTTGGACGTTGACTGCTGCATTCTCAGCACAAGAAAGAGGTTCTATCACTCAACTTGGGATTTCCATAGATAGAATATCTTCAAAGTGTACGCGTAATTCCTGGCATAGCATGTTTAAGTAGTCACAGTAGACGTCGACGTCCTGATCACGAATTTTTGCATTCTCTTTCATTTCGCAAAGATTTGGAATATCTGGTGAAACACGCCTTGTGCTAGGTTACCTTCAAACATTTGCAGCTTTGTAATGAATGCGTTTATAACGTCTTTTCTCTTGAACAAATTGAGATTATCTCCTTGCAAAAGTAGATTCACTTCTTTGAACTTGAAATATAAATCAGCTAGGTAAGGAATGTCGCCTTGAAACTTTTTCAAGTTTTCCTACAGGAACACACCATGCTCTTCAAAAAATTTCAGAACGGCTTCAAAAACCGCGTAAAGTCGGTTAAGTACATTGCCCTTGGATAACCATCGTACTTCAGAATGGAACAGGAGGCGATTGTACCCTTCGTCGTTTTCGTCGCATAACTTGCGAAACAATCTAACATTCAAAGGCTTATTTTTGATTTTGTTAATCGCTGTAACGGCATATTACAGTGAACTATGCAGTCGACTGCTCAGGTGCTTTGCAACCAAACGCTGCCTGTGCATTACGCAGTGCCCAGTCATTACAGTTGGTACAGCCTGCTTCAAGTAGGCAAGAAATCCTAGCTGATTTCCCAGCATCGACGGTGCTCCGTCAGTTGCAACGGATATTATATTTGTAAGAAGTATTTCTTTTTCCGCTAAATAGTTTTTCAAAACAAAAACATGGACTTTCCTTTAGTGTCAGTCTCCAACTCTCCAGCAAATAACAAATCTTGTACCAAATTGTCATCATGTATAAATCGAATGCATGCTAGGAGTAACGTCTCATTACCAGGCAAGATTGATTCATCAAGTTGCCCATGAAAACTGCGTTCTCCTCAGGATGTTGCACAATACATCTTCCACATCTTTACCCATTTCATCAAAATAAGTCTTATTTTCCTACACCAAATTTTCAGTGCATTTTACTGTGGTCCTTTACATCAGTAAAATATTACATGAACGTTTCAAAAGTTACCTGCTCTGTTATCAGTGTGTTAACGAACGATGGGTCTTGGCCCAAAAACTTTCGCGCATTACTACCATCTCTGGGGCTGTGCTGCCAACTTGCGAGACTTTATTCCCGGTCGCATCGTTTTACTTCGTGTTGCGGTGCACTGGCCTAAGTTCGACTCTTTGGTAAACGTCGAGGTACTACTATCGCCTCCAAGGGTATGCTGCTAACCGATGAGGCTATGCTCGAGTTGCATGACTTTAGTTCAAACATGTGAGCCATTGCTCCCGTTTGCAAAGCTATACTTTCTTACTCGGAGGCTTTGCTTTCAGTTTCAGGGCTTTCAGTCAAATTGCATAATTTCAGTCCAATAATTGAGGTACTACCCCCTGCGGGTTATGGTGCACCTGCGTCTCATTGGAACAAGCAGCAGGGCGTTGGAACGATCATTAGACTCTAGCAGATGGAACATGGGTTTCCGAGTATTTTTCAGATCTTCACCAAATATTAGAGCTTTATTAAGGAATGACAAGATTGACATCCCTAATGAAATGTCCCAGGGCTGGGTTTATACATTGACATGTAGTTGCTCGGCCACTTACATAGGCGAAACTGGACGAACAGTCATGGACAGATTCAAGCAACATCTGTCGGACATTAACAGATATATTAGACGAGAGAAAGGTTGAATGATAACGGTCACGTCCGTAGAAGAGGCAGACCTCCGACATTAGATGCCCATGAAGTAATGGAAAAGTTAGTTCAAAGTTCGGCATTGGTGGAACATGCCGCCGGATGCAGTGGTTGTTTCAATGTAACGAGACTATGCAAAGAGAAACACCACAGACGGAAGAAAATTAAGGAAGCATTATTTATAAGGCATAATGGTTGTTTCAACAGAGACAAAGGAACACTTGTAAGCGAAGTATGGACGAGTTTAATTCAAAAAACGGAATGCTGTAAACTATGTAATCATGTCAATATCCGGAACACAAACATAACAGAAGACGCTGAAGACGGAGCGGGATAGCTCCGAAAGCTACGTCTATTAATTTTTTGCTTCGACTTGTTTCGAATTATAGAATAAAACAGGATCATATACCGTAATAATATTACAAGCATAAATGTGAATAAATCCTGTTACAAACCACGTGTTTGCTAACTAGCAGATGGAAGTAGTATTTCACAACGTAAACCAGAGACTCGAATCTAAGCCAAAGCATCGGAACGTGAAGTAAAACCACGCAAGTGGAAACAAGACCTCACAAGTTGGTAGCAACAGCCTCAGAGGGGGTATCAGTGCCCCACGATTTTTGGACAATGACCCTGCAACTTGGATCAAATTCCTGCAAGTGGGAGCAAAGCGTCAGAGTTTGACTGTATGGCTATACAGTCAAACTCTGAGTGGAAGTTATGCCCCGTAAACTTATCGTTCCTGTAAAATGACGAATGATAAGTTCTGCGGCGGCAAAATGGCTGCGGACAAATGCCCTGTACCCTAAACTTAAGCTAACTCATAAGGCTTATCTTTAGGATTATGTTTAGTTGACTAAAAGCAAAAACGGATGCCCAGCGAGTTCCTGAAAAAGTTGAGCCGACTGTGGGGTGCCGTTTGCAAAAGTTGCCGAACGCTTCTTTCATTCAGACAAAGGGCGTAAGGCGTTTCGCATGCACAGTTAAGAGAAAATAGGTTCAGACAATCATTTTGTACTTGAGCAAACAGACACCGAAATCGAACGATAGGTTTTCGCTGCAGAAACGAGAGCGTGATCCCGGTTTGGTGGAGCCTCGTATAGGTGTTTGGTCATTGGGCCTATGCATTGAGGAAACAATGAACTTAATGGAACTTGCTACACAACACACGCATAATGCCTTCTTCATCCATTCCGCTGGTCAATTGGCAAACGGGGGCGTCCTTTAGAGATTATTGTGTTGGGTTGCTATACACCACTTTATTCGCTCCACCAAACACAACTACAGTATGTAACAAAGGTAATCATGTACCAGAGGTTACTGTAACGAGGTGAGCCGCCACATAGCTCCCCTCCAGAATTCATGGTATGAATTCGACTGAAGGAGAAAAGTGGACGTGGCGTTGCGATGACTCGTCGCTGGCGTCAATGAACGCGGGCTTCACCCTGTCGATTGAAACGGTCTTTAACTTGCCGTTGCAGACAATGGTAAATACTTTCGAGTTCCTGTCGATTACCTTGTAAGGGCCGTCATACGCGGGGGTTAATGGTGGGCGGGCGGCGTCGTGTCGAAGGAAAACATGGGTGCAAGTCGGGAGCTCTTTAGGGAGGAACCATCGTTGGCGTGAAGCGCGACGAGTCGGCGTAGGGCGTATAGAATCGAAAAATAACTGTAGTTCGTCGCGGTGCTCTAGGGGCTTCTGCGAGCCGTTGCCGTACCGAAGAAGACGCCTGGTAGGCGTAACGTTGATCCATAGACTAGCTCGGCCGGTGCGTGATGCAAATCTTCCTTAACCGTGCAACGAAGGCCTAGAAGCACCAGCGGTAAAGCGTCCACCCAGCAACGCGAAGAGTAGGCATGCGCAGTTAATGCACTTTTGAGGTGACGATGAAGTCTTTCAACCATGCCATTTGTTTGCGGGTGGTACGCTGTGGCGGGTGCAAGTTTAACACCTAAAAGGGAGGTTAGTTCCCGCCAGAGGGCACTTTGAAACTGCGTGCCTTGGTCTGTGGTGACTGTTTGGGGAACTCCGAAACGGCTGATCCATGTAGAGAGGAAAGCCTTTGCAATCGCCGCAGTCGTCGCGGTCCGTATTGGGACTACTTCCGGCCACCGCGTAAAACGGTCGATCATCGTCAGCAGATACGTGTAACCTCGTGCTGGCGGTAGCGGTCCTACAATGTCGAGGTGAACATGGTCGAAACGTCGTTCGGGTATGTCGAAAGTACTATGGGGGGCTTGCGTGTGACGCTGGACTTTGGTACGTTGGCATAAGTCACAACTGCGGACCATCTGTGCAATATCGCGATTCATAGCTGGCCAGACGTACTGTCGAGTAATTAAACGTCGTGTTGCTCGTATGCCTGGGTGAGACAGTGCATGCAGATTATTAAATACCTCACGGCGCATGGACAAGGGTACATACGGGCGAGTCATGCCGTGCGACACGTCACACCATAAAGTAACGTTCGCTTGTGGTATGTGGATTTGAGTCATCCTAACGGCCGTGCTGGCTCGTAGCTTATGTAACTCTGCGTCTCCGGCCTGAGCCGACGATAATTGGCGCATCTGAGCTGAATCGAGGGTGACGGAAAGCAAATTAACGTGAAGTCTTGAGAGGGCGTCCGCGACTTCGTTGTTTCTGCCTTTTACATGGCGGATGTCGGTGGTGAACGATGTAATATAATCTAAATGCCTCACCTCACGTGGGCTGTGTCTTCCGGAACCTCGCTGAAGGGCTTGTACCAAGGGTTTATGATCGGTCAGTACGGTGAACTGGCGGCCTTCCAGAAAATAACGAAAATGTCGAATTGCTAAGTAAACGGCCAGTAGTTCGCGACCGAAGGCGCTGTATTTCACTTCGCGCGGTTGGAACCGTTGCGAAAAAAAATGACAACGGTAC
This sequence comes from Trichuris muris, assembly GCA_000612645.2. Taxonomy (NCBI): domain Eukaryota; kingdom Metazoa; phylum Nematoda; class Enoplea; order Trichinellida; family Trichuridae; genus Trichuris; species Trichuris muris. The sequence goes on from CBXJ02000594.1 coordinate 6,709, forward strand.
CCATGCTCCATTTACCTTTTGCTGAAGTACTGCGCCTGCAGCATTGTCGCTAGCGTCGACCGTTAACGACAGCGGAGCCCCTTCGGCCGGGTGGCTCAACAGGGCAGCGTTAGCTAGGGCCTTCTTCACTTTTTCAAACGCGTCGATAGTGTCAGGTGGCATTCGAAGGACTTGTTTCTTCGGATCGGATGAAAGAAGTTGTTCCAAGGGGGCTAGTAACGTGGCTGCTTTCGGGATGAAACGGCGATAAAAATTTACACATCCTAAAAATCGTCGGAGCTCTTTGACGGTGGACGGTCGAGGAAAGTGCTCGATGCTGTGTACTTTATCCGGCAGTGGTCGAATTCCTTCCGCGGACACATGGAAACCCAGAAAGGCTAGACTGGAAACATGGAAGACACACTTGTCGGGATTCAACTTGACTCCGTATTGGGCCAGCCGGCGAAATAGTTTGTGCAAATGTGCGTCATGTTCTTGGGCATTTCTGCTCGCCACTAAAATGTCGTCTAAATAGACGAAGCAGAAATCGAGGCCTCTGGTTACTTCGTCAATGAATCGCTGAAATGTCTGTGCGGCATTTCGTAGACCGAAAGGCATTCGGAGAAACTCGTACAGACCAAAAGGAGTGGTAAGCGCAGTCTTATGCACGTCATCGGCGTGGACGGGTATCTGTTGGTAAGCTCGAATAAGGTCAATTTTGGAGAACACCTGACGACCGAATAATTGCGATGCGAAATCGTTCAGATTAGGGATAGGATACCTATCGGGTTTCGTGACCAGGTTTAACCGACGATAGTCGCCGCAGGGGCGCCAAGTTCCTGGTTGTTTTTTTGGGACCATGTGCAAGGGCGACGCCCAACTGCTACTGGATGGTCGTATGATTCCTAGGCGTAACATAATGCTGAATTCTTGCTTGGCCACTCGTAACTTTTCCGGCGGTAGTCGTCGTGGGCGACTAAAAACGGGCGGGCCAGTGGTCAGAATACGGTGCTCCACTGTATGTCGGATGGGATCGTCGGCGGTCGTGCACGAGGTAAGTTCTGGGTAATTAGACAACACGTCGTGTGAATGATTAGTCGCGCATCGGAGCGCACCTGTGTACCCGAGAACGTGTTTCCGCGAGGGAGATATGGTAGTGCTGACGTATGTCGTGGCATCGAGGAGCTGTCGGCGTTTGACGTCTACGAGCAAATTAAAGTGTCGCAAGAAATCGGCGCCAAGGATCGGGTACCGAACATCGGCGACAAGGAAAGACCAGCGAAAGGGGCGTCCGAGGGATAGGTCAAGAGTGAGCGTACTGCTGCCAAAGGTTGAAATGCGTGCGCCATTGGCGGCAAGTAGATACATCTGATTCAGTAGTTGTCGTTGGTCGTGTCTGCGTGACGCAGACGGCAACACACTAACCTGAGAACCAGTGTCCACCAGAAAGCGTAAGTTCGATCTCTTATCGTGAATAAAAAAGAGATGGCGGCCATATGGATCTGCCAGACGCTCTACCGCCTCGATCGTCCGGCGTAATCGTTTCCCTGAAAGTGACAGGGTTGCCGGCAACGACGCGCATCGCGGCCGAACTTTCGATGAAAGTAACAAATGGTCGGTGGCGGTGGCGAAATGCTAAGTCGTCGACGACCCGATGGTGAACGGTTGAGAGTTGTCGTTCGTCTTGCCCTGTTCTGACTCGGGGAAACGACAGCAAGCGCGCGTAGCTGTTCCCGTAGGTCAGCTATCTCCTGGCGAAGCGCCTGCACTTCGGACGACGCGTCACCTGCCGTAACGATGTTGATAGAACTATTCAGGGGCATCAGTTCGTCTGCTGTCTGAGCCAACTCGTCGATCGTGGCTGTGCGCAGCGTTTTGAGTACCAATTGAATGTTTGGCGGCAAACGACGTAGAAATAGCTGGCGAAAGAATGGAGACTCCGGGTCGATCAAATCTGTTGCTTTGCAACGCATTTCCCTTAAGATTTGGGAAGGCCGTTGCTCGGTTAGCGCTTGAGAGTCCATGAGTGACTGGAACCGTTCATCTGGCGTGGTTGCAAATCTGATGAGAACCTGTTTCTTGAGGTGCTCATAAGGGAAATCGCCGACGGGCTGCAAGAGGTCGTCCAAGTCTGCTGCTGTCGCGTCGTTGAAAGCGGCTATAGCGTAATAAAATTTGGTCAAGGAGGACGTTACTTTCAAGAGCTTGAACTGTGCTTCTGCTTGGGCAAACCATACTTGTGCCCTGTGGGGCCAAAAGGCCGGTAGCTTGATGGCCAACGCCGAAGATAAGGGAGCAACGTTGTCGGAACAGGTGCTCATGCTAACACGGGTCACCAATGTTGGGTTGCTATACACCACTTTATTCGCTCCACCAAACACAACTACAGTATGTAACAAAGGTAATCATGTACCAGAGGTTACTGTAACGAGGTGAGCCGCCACAATTGGTGTTCCATTTTCACCTGCAGAAACGAATTTGCGGAAAACATTCAAATGTTCCTAATTTATCGCGGTGGTCGTTAGTTTTGAAAGACGGGATGTCTTTTAATGGGAGCATAGATCATGGTGTATTTTTACGGTGTTGGATACAGGAAGAATCCGTGAAAATACAACACCATCGTGGTAGTGTGGGTTTTCCAAGTATCCTCTATTCAGAACATATGATAGGAAAAGGCATGTGTATTGAAACGATATGATGCGCAAGTTAAACAACAACAACGTTGAAAGATATGACAGACACGGCGAGGGAGTCCTACAGAGAGTAGTAATGGACGGGCTATGGTGGTGGTAAGTTTTGACAGGTGAGTAAAAGAGTGGTTTGACTATCGTGTTTGATTGCATTCCCACGCTGCGGATCAGTTGCATTAAAGACGTAGTCATTTTAACTGGCAACTTGTTCTTTACGATATTACCATTTTACAAACCGCAGATTTCTACAAGCAAAGTTATACTATCGAATTCAATGTATTCTTTTTTGATTTTAAAGTACATGACTATCGTAACTTCTATTAACAGTAGCACTATTGCTCGTCGTACTAATGAGCGTAGCAGAGTGCCTGCGAGCGCAACTGGAGGAGCTGTGTGCATTGGAAAGCATATTTTCTGGTCTGGTGAGGTTCAGGTCGCTGAAGACGTATTAAATTCTATTCGTCGCTATGTTGCTGCGAATGGCTGTATTCCAGAGACACCACCGCCTTTGGACATTACTTTTCGCCTGCATGTATGCAATCTTGCTTACTCTAGAGCTTAATACTATGTTTAGAATGTCGACACGATTGGTCAAATGGAGGTGCAGGTTGAGCTACCCCTGAGTTACCCTTTTTCAACGTGCCCGTCGGTGTTTGTTCGTTGTCAAACGCTTAGCGGAAATCAGGCGTCTGCGTTGAACACTTCACTGCGCGACCACATTGCCAAAGAATTTTGCCGTAGTCCTATTTTGTATGAAATTCTGCTTTGGTTAGGTGAGAACGCCAAACCCCTTGTTGACACAGCTCGCGTAGAACGGCCATTGATAAATGCTGGACCATCCGGTCAGAGACCATTCAATAGTTTAAGCCGGTTTTGGATATACAGTC
>CBXJ02000595.1:0-43154 GCA_000612645.2 Trichuris muris
TTTTTCTGATGCATTCGCCTACCTGAAAGAGTATGGCTGCGTCGCTGAAGGAAGGGGGCAGACTTTGCAAGGGGCGGCTCTTATTGTCTTCCACATCTTGAGCCGTCGCGGAAGTGCAAGCTTAAAAAGTTATCTCTTAATCACACTTTAAATAAGCAACATTACTAGTTAAGCACATCGGTCGTTCGCTCTTCGAGCTCGTTCGAATACCTGCGACACCAATTGACGGACGGTTGCCGATGCCGTATTGATCACCGTGGAATCTTTGGCAAAGTTCAATCGAAAGCAAATTACCAAGCACTGCAAAGTTAACAGAGTTGCGCGACTTCGCCAACGGTTCAAATTCATGAAATGGCAACCTTAGCCAAATCTGCACCACGAATCTTGTCGTTAGCGGACACTAGCAATGCCACAGTTTGCAAGACTTTCAATTCCTCGAGCTCCACGTTGGCCAAACTCCATAGACAAGTCACTATACTTCTTGCCGATTCATCGTTGATACACGAGCTAGTGACAAAACGCTGAATGGCTGACAGTGAAATTTGCACAAGACGGGGCAGCCTTGAGTCGCATCCCATTGTAAAAGGCATTAACAACTCCGAACTATGGTCCGTGAGAGCTGAGCGATTGGCGACGTATTAAGCATGAGCGCAACTTACGCACGTGTGATTACCATTCATGGCGGCTGTAGCCTGCTGCATTTTCTCCGAGTTCACATTTCTAACCTTGGCGAGAGCTATTTCGGCAGCCTGAATAATAGTTGTTGGTCATAAGGCACAGCCATATGCAGAGGAAACTACAAACATCTTTTATTTGAGGAAACTTCTTTTTCCCTTCAGTACACAGTGTGTAGAGATCGGTGGATAAGTTGTCGATGAATCTTTTCACGGCGCTCACAGTCTTCTGGTCCGCTTCAGTCATGGTAAGAACTGCAATACAAAACTGCAAAATCAACGAGCGCGAATGCAACCAAAACCATGGCATATTTAACAAGTTCGCTAATGAGCTCGCCCGCATTTTTCTCTCTCTAATCTTAACCGAACGTAAATGGAACCGAAAAGTTCTAGGCGAACAAGCGCAAACTACGAAAACGGTCGTGGCTAGTACCCAGGATTTTCACTAACTCACTTTCAACAGCAACATAGAGCGGGAGATCTTTAACGGGTCACGCGATGCCAAACTGGCTTCCATGTATACGCGGAAGAAACGTGGCAAATAAACTAAATGCCAACACCACAAATATCACCAACTATCCAGTTCTGTCCATTACAATAAAAGCATCAACCTCCCTTTGCCGTACAGTCTTTCAAAGTATAACCACGCCCATTTTTAAGCAACGTCAATGAAAATATTCCGAAAAATAGCAACCGGTCACTGTACTTCGCAATTACGAAATTATTCGCAATCGAGGATAGCGAAATGAATATTTACGCAACGTTGGGTTAAACTGACGGTGACAAAATAATTCGTAACGAAAGCGATTTTCACCTGAGACGTCCCTAATTGAAAACAAGGCGTATTTTTACATGAAAAGACTATATAGCCTCCCTTGCATCACCATTCACAGCGTTGACTCGCAATATAGGGAAGCTCACCTTCCAAACTTGAAACGAGTGCAAACTGACCAAAAACCAAACGCTCTTCTTTGACAGCAATCAAAGAAAAATGCAATTTAAGGTAGCCATTTTCTCTCCAATCCAGCGGACCTTAAAGATGAACAGGTTAACGGACAAAGCGATCTCGCAGGGCAACAATTCGGCACATGTACGTTCACTTTGGAACGGGACGAGCGAATCCTTCCGCTTTTGACAGCGTAGTCAAACGACAGGAAGCACGTTTAATAACTATACTGCCAAAATAGGAAAGGAACGCAAGCGCTCTTTCCAACCAACGGTTCAGGAGGATACAAATAATCACAGAATCAATCATTGCTTACATAAACCGACATGTTCATCAGGCAATGCACATTGAGCGAACAAACGGTGCAAGAATGCGGAATTCGGGAAAGGTCAAACGGAAGGAAGATAGGAACAAAGATGCAGAAATGCGACTCCACGGAATGGGGCGGTCGAAGTCGGCTTAAGTACCGCGGCTACTGCGACAAACAGTAGAATGGCAACCAACGATCAGCTACTGCTGATAAACCGCTGCAAAAGGAGGGCGTGCAATTGCTTCTTCGTTTTTGCTTCCATTGATCGAGGAGGAACACTCAGAATTTTCTTCGCTTTTCAGCGAGGTACCCTCACCGTAGAGGGGTGGCTGTTGCGGAGGGACAGATTGTTCCGCGTTCACTGGAGTCGACGAAAACATCGGTTCCACTTTGGCCAAACTAAGGTTTGCCGTGGGCGGCTGCATAACTCTCCTGGCAATTTTATCTGCTTTCCTCCATAACGTGATTTCCTACAAAACGCGTACCAATATTCCATTTATATTTCCCGAATGCATATATATATATATATATATATATATATATATATATATATATATATATATATATATATATACCTATACCTCGCTATAACTGCACCTCGCTATAATTGCGCCCGCGGCACCTGCAACATTGACTATGTAAACTGGGTGTCGGTCAGCGCTGGACAGTTCATCTCTATTCTTCGAAGTGAGGACACTCAAACGTGCGGCCGAGCGACTTGTTAGCGATTCGCTAAGAGTTCAGATAATGAATAGTAATTTTTTAGCAATATAGATGTGCTATCTACCAAAATTGCGTTATCCTTTAGTCTCAGTCTCGTTGCGCATATTATATACAGTGGAAAAGCTAGGTCTTCTTGACCAGGACAACTGTACTCCAGCGCTAGGAAACCAAAATCTCACCTGACCCGCTTTATTGCGATATTCGTTTTATTGCGGTGGCCTGGAACCAATTGTACAACCATAGCGAGGTATATATATATATATATATATATATATATATATATATATATATATATATATATATATGCATTCGGGAAATATGTTTGTCACACGTAGACTTCAGTACCTGTTGCTTGAAATACCTTCTCTCCTCTTCGTCAACAAGAACAAGGTTTAAGAAGTAGCGCACGGAAAAGCGCTTGTGAATTTCTCGCATGGTCGGCGTCAAGTCATACCCGGACAAAAATAAGCGAATCGGAATTGATTCTCCTTTAAACCGGCAATGCAGTGTTTCAGAACCGTATAACACCGCATACCTTTCACCGGAGCCCCATCCATGATTTCGTATTTCGCAACGGTTTCATTTTCATGGAAAACAGACGTACCTGCAAATATGTACCTGCGACAAGCGATTCAATGCTAAACGGCGTAAGTGCACAAACCGTGCCAATTGTTTCGCGCTTAATAATGGCAATTTCCATGAATTTGATTTTAATTCTCACCAGAAGGAAATAAATCTTGCCCACTATAACATCCTTCAAATGGTACCTAAAAAATTATGTGCATATGCTTGGCAAGGTGAACGCCGACGGGATGCTCCTCACTTTGACCTGTTGTACTCAAATTCTATGTGCAGGCAATCTTCTATTCCAACTTCCATTTTAATATTTGCTGTCGGCCTCGGGATACTTGGAAAGTGTATGTACAACTAAGTCCATTTCTCGGATAATCTCGGAGATTCTCTTGGCAATGGTCACTCGAAGGAAATACCTTAAAATTACGAGCCAAACGTAAAATCAGATGGGCAAAACCACTGCAAATATTAATGCTTGCAAAGAACACCAAAACCGTCAAGTGTTGCGTATAATAAAAGTACACGGAGCTCGTGGGATTGCATATTGACGCTGTTACATTACTATACTGAAAAAAGCATTTCCGTGTATAAAAGTAGCTTAGACTGACTAAACAGACAGCTTTAGGTTTGAGCGTTTCGCAAAGCGATGGAACTATTATGAAATATTGCGACATTAACAACGCGACTGCCGATACGCTCAGTACAAACAACTGTTCGACTAAACACAAGTGAATACAAAAATTTGATGTCCAAGAAAAAATGACGGCAACAATTGTACGACGCGAAGCAAAAGGCTCCACAAAGTTATTACACAAATATAAATCGAAAAGCAAAGTTGAACAAGAAGTCTACAACGAGCTCAAAACGTTATTCTAACCGCCAACACTTACGAAGCCTTTAACGCTTACTGCAATAAGACGGACATTTACAGATGCCACCTTGAACCACTATGCAGAATTGGCACAGGCGAATGCGTGCTAAGACGTAGACAGAATTAAATCCAAATACAGAACGACACAAAACAATAAGCTGAATAAATAATGACTTAACGTACAGTTCCCGTGCTACCTCATTTCCGCAATGATCACGCACCAACGGCAAGACTCAGCTACACTCGCCCATTCTTCTTTTAAAAAGTCAGCACATGAAAGCAACATTTAAAATCAAGAATTGCATGAATAAACTATGGCGGACGTGACTATCCTGGCCTACATTTAATGCTCCGCATGCTGGAGCACGGCGCAAGAAAACTGGAACCATGGAAAACAAGCAGTTTCAAAAATTCAGTCACTAATTTAAACGTGCTAATGAGAAAAGGGGAACTGCCGAAGCGTTCAAAGCGATTACCCACTCAACGAATGCGTCGTAGAAGCGAAATCTAAATGCAACCCCAACGAATGAGATCCGTTTACCTCAGCTTCACGTTGCTGCCGCAATAGGATTCATACGGTTTTTCCACTTTGGTAAATTCGAAGCGATAGTCCGTACTTTGCAGCAACTCGCCAGGCTGGGCCAACTCTTTAACAAGAGATATGAAGTCCATATGGTTGCCTCGGTCGTAGTAAACTTCTGCGGACAAAAGAGCTTGGCGAACGCACACGCAAAACGGCCGAACCTACCAATATGGCCGATGAATTCAATTTTGATTCCATTGTGGTCCAACTTTTGGTCCGGCTTCTTGAGACGAACGGACACCTAAAGTTGCAAAGCAAAATTCCAACAGTAAGTTTCAGCCAGCCGTAACGCCGGTGGCACTGCGCAGCTTGCCGTTCCGCTGATCGTCTCTCCGTCGTAAAAAAGAAAGCCGTTGCGCGTGATACCATCCTCTCCGCGCACAGGAACTGTTGCACGCGTGCTGGAATCGTCCAAGTGTATGTCAATCTCGGCCGACTGACCAAAGCCGAAGAACGACTAACGATAAATATAAATGAAACTTCGCTGCCAACAACTACCTGACACTACCATATCCGCGTTGGATGGCAGGACAATAAGTGTCACAGATGCGTACGAAATCCAAAACCAAGTGCGGAAAGCTTAACCTTCGACTTTTCATACAGTACAATGATATACAGGTTGCATCGTGTTGTACTGTATGTTTGTGGGACTCACGCTCGGCGTTCATTTCCTTGCTCGCTGCGTAGCTCCTCTTATGGGTTGCCAAGCCGACGGACAAGCAGAAAGACAGACGATTGCCCCTGTAACGTAATGCATGTTCTGTCGTGGTTACTCAACTTTTATCCGCGTCATTCATTGAACGAGCAGTCGGCTCCACGAATTGGATGACGCCAGTTTCCTTATTCGCTGCGCGCTAGCTGCATTTTTCGTAGTACGGTTAAGTGTGTGTAAGCAGCCGAACTCACAGCGTATTTTCACTATTTTCAGCATATCCTAGGACAGGAAGACATCGTAAACACCTTTTGGTCTTAGTACGAATTCTCTTCATATAGGGAATCACGGGAGAAGCATTCTGCTTATTGCTTGTTCCGAAGCGCATTTTGATGCGAATAATTCCATGGTTATGTGAACGCATATCCTCTGAAATAGTTTGCTAACCATTTCGAAGTAGCTTAAGGTACTCCTTCAGCTGGATTCTTTCTCTTCTGCCTATATGTATCTTGACTCCGAGAGCTTAATTTACGCTTTAGTTCTAAACTTGCAACTGGCGTCATATTAACGAAGTTGCAGCGTTGTAGTATATCCATTGCGTTCCATGCATGTATATACACACTGACTGAAAATTCGTCTCCCTTTCTAGTCAGATGTGAATGGTTGGAATAGCGGTCGATTTTCCGTTCAGTTCGCCCGTACCAACTTAAAAAATAATGTAACCTTCACTCGTTAGTAAAGCAACTGGGAACAGATGAGCTCACGATTATTTGGATTTTATGAAGTTTTAGGAAAAGACTAATTCCGTCTCGAGCGAAAGAGGATGTTCATGGAGCCGAGCATTCCTGTGGACTCCAAAGGATCGAGATACTCACACGCTCATCACTTACCATCTGTTTTACCAATCATCTGTTAGGCAATTTCACACGTGATTCCCAAGAAAGTGAACCAGAAGGTAACGTCCATTTTAATCGATCAAATGTAAACAATGTTACGATAGCGTGCTGCGAAGAGTTCTGTCTTTCAACGAATCCCTCTTCGAGCCATTAACCATTGCCGTGGATATTAAGCAAGAAGAGAATTTATTTGACTAAACAAATTGACAGTGGCACTGAAACCAAGATTTTAAATTAAGAACGCGTGACCTGACTGACTTCAGGAATCACTGTGCGAACATCGCCGCAGCGGAATGAAAGTTAGTTTTCTTGTTCTCCTGTCATTCCCCAAAACTAATACCATACTACAAGAGAGCCGTTCCTCCACATTCCGTGCGCACAACCAATAATATAATTTATCCAATCTTAAAATTTCAGCAGGCCAACGAAAGCAATGGATAGTTGACCCACAGTGTCACAATCAACGTCCCTTGTCACCACAGTATTCGTGCAAAATTCGAACGCAATGACCGAGAGTACAGGGAAACATTATAAAACGAAAGCAATCAGACCAAAATAGTCATACTATAATAATGTCGTCTTCAACATAGCAAATAAAATGCAGGCATCACGGCTTGCGGCACAGGTAGTGGTAGTTGGATGGGTTGTAGGGCATGCTGGTTACGCTCAGCACTTCCAGGCCAGCCTCCTTGAGCATTCTTTCGGCCACTTGTCGTCCCCACATTGTTCCAAGACCGACTCCCCCGTCGAAGTTCAAAGATACGGGCATGCAATGGAGCAGACTAACCGTGTAAAATAGTCCACTCATTGGCGCCTTCTTATCCACGTTCAAATCCGACTCGCCCTTTATGTCTACTACGGAGAATAAGCCACCGGGCTTCAGCACTCGCACGATCTGCTGAAGCACCTTGGCCGGATAAGCTTGATCGTGAATAACGTCAAAGGCTGTCACGTAGTCAAAGTTGTTCGTCCAATTGTCCGGCATCCCCGTGGCCGCGCAGCACTGTACGTATTCCAAATTTGGTAGGCCCATGTTCTCGGCTCTACTTTTCGCGAATGCAATCGCTTCTGCGTTTATATCTATGCCGTAGAACTTGCTCTTTGGAAATCGTTGAGCCATAATGAAACTGGGCGTTCCGCGGCCGCATCCAGCGTCTAACACTTCGATTCCCTTTTCTGCAAAAGAAGACGGTTTGCATTTGCGTATCGTTTGTTCACCTGGCCGTCCACTCACCTAGTGCCTTCTCCAAGTTGTCTATGGATGGAATGAACGATTGCAAAAGTCCCGCATAAACCGCTTTGTCGCTGAAGTCGGACATGTACCGATGAAAGTCTTTATACTCGCTATACGAGGTTCCTGCAAGCAGGCATGGACGTTTCGCTGTCGTGCGAACTTTTTGCTTACCCTTCGGTCCCGTCGGCTCGAAGCATTGTAGTATCTTATCCATTGAACATGACAGAAGGGGCAGCATATTTGCCACCGCTAGAACTCCTTCCTTCGTGTCGGAGCGCAGCAAACCTCGACGCCAATGAGGCAGCCAATACCTTGTTCCACTCCTGTCGCACTCCACTATGCCGCCGCACACCATTGCTCCAAGCCATTCGCGGACGTATCTGCGTTAGTTCATTTACAATAATACGAACATGGAAAACAAATCGCAAGTCTAGCGAAGGCTATCTACCTTTCTTTGTAGCCTGCTCGAGAAGCTATGTCAGCTGACGTCTGGGCATGTTCTTCCGTGTTTTCCAAGTGATCAAAAAGTTTCAATCGGTAACCAACCGATAGAGCAAGGGCAATAAATCCGTTGTTGGACAAAGTCATACATCTAATTCGAAATGCATCCTCGTTTGTGTCGCCCATTGCACTCGATGGGATGAAGGGTCGAAAGAAGGTTGCGAAGTAAACGCTGACTTAACGGCGAACCGTTATTTGCCAAAGCGTATAGTTCTGACAAACAAGAAACCACCGTCGATTGCAGTCTGGCATTTCCCTGATTTGCTGAGCCAACAATTCTTAGCCAATGGGACGCCAGCGGAATAGCGATAGGTCATTGTAATGTATGCGCCAGTTCAAGAAAACGAACTTATTTGTGCGTTCATCGAACACGCACACTCACAGTCTACCCGATTGTCATCTGGTTCAGAAAATTACTGTACTCAGTCTGCAGTACAGTCATCACCGACTCCGGCTTAGATTTAGGGCAGCTGATTTCCAACAAACTTTAAAGCGACACCATTCATTTAAAGCTTCGGCCGAACGTTCCATCGGCTGGTTTGTCAGATTCAAAGATTGCCTGGTTCAGCGACGTTGGCAGCGAAGAAGTTGAAAGGCTCACAAAAACTTCTTGAAACGTGATGTCGATGCTTCGCATTAGTCAACGTTAATTTCAATCCGTCAACGAGTCTTTCACTGCAGTGCATTCGCTCTTCCATTAGTAGCGTGACTGAAGTTGTTTTTGTTGACCTGCGCAGCGTGGAGTGAACATGAGGAGACAACGAAAGAATGAACAATGCAAACATTGAAAGAGTATGCGCCTCCTTAAACGTTGGCACTAACGGAAGTTTGATCACTGAAATGACGGACACAAAGTTTGATAATAAAAGATATTATACAACCAGGAATACGAAAAGTTAGAATGAGCTGAACTGCAACAGAACAGAAGTACTCTTATAATGTAACTACAGTACTCTGGACTTACCATTAATATTTATTGTCCGGTGCCTTCACGGCGATCGTACGAGTATGTTAATAAGTGTTCGCTTGTCAGCTTAACCTTATAATCCCATTTAACAAGTGACAATGGGTTGTCTTCACAACGAACGAAAAGTTAGAACAAAAATACTATTCGGCAATACGTTTCTTTCAACGGGAGAAATTCTGACAAGTTTTCTCCTGTGATGACAACGTCAAATTGCGCTTGTTGCATCTTGGAGAATTCACATCGACAGACGACTAAATTGACCAACCCACTTTCCGCGCATGCCGCAACGAACATCGCATGCTATGTGGTCGTAGTTCTTTATTTCGATCACGACGTTAGAGATTACCGATCCCACACAGTTCATGATATAATAGAATGTACGACTTGATCCCGTTGGAAGTTGAAAACGTTTCTGAAAGTATACCAAAAACAACGCCCTACCAGCGAATGGATGGGCACTTATTAGGGAAATATTTCAGAACACTATAACTTTCGCAGCTTTCGGAACTCTCATGTTCCGTCTTCAGCGATGTTGATGGTTCCGAGCATTAACCGTAAACCATTAGCATTCGTTGAAGACGGAACAAGATAGTTCCGAAAGTACGAAGGTGTTCTGAAATATTTCCCTAATAACTTTCCTTGAATATTGAATGCTTTGTAACGGGTCTCATGTTTTCAAATTGGTGGTATTCCGGCTTTCCCGTTTTTTTGATGATACCTGTAATAAAACCGCAAATGCCCTACCAGCGGATGAATGGGCGATTGTTAGAGATACCACAGGTCAAAGACACACTTCTCGAAGCTTTCGGAACGCCTTGGTTCCGTCGTCAGCGATGTTGAAAGGGCGTTCCGTCTCCCTTTCAACATTGCTGATGACGGAACCAGGGCGTTCCGAAAGCTTCGAGAAGTGTGTTTTTGACCTGTGATATCTCTAACAATCGCCCATCCATCCGCTGGTAGGGCATTTGTGGTTTTATTACAGGTATCATCATCTAATAACTTTCCATCCATTCGCTGGCAGGGCATTCTTTTTGGTATACTTTCACACGCGTTTTCAATTTCAAACGTGATCAGCCCGTACATTCCATCATGATACATAAAAGACCCGTTATAAGACACAATTTCAATCCTACCACGGCTGCTTTAAACCGATATCCGTTTGATTCGCATCGACTTAATTTAAATGCACCTTTGGCAACCTGTGTATGGCGAGTTCAGCTTCTACATTGGTACTACTCATTCAGTTGGACACAGTCCTTTTCCCTATGCTTACGTAGAGCGAGAAAATGGCTAAAGCAATGGAAGCAACGGAATATCATGTGTGCCAGTTAAGCAACGCAATTTATGGCACGTTAAGAGTGCACGTCACCAATGGTAGACGACATCGATGAGAAGTTACATTCACTGAAAATAAGGCGATTGCACGCGTACTCATGCGCCTACTCAAAGACCGGAATGGACAGGGTACTGTGCATCGTTGATACCTATACTAATGACACGTTTGTGCTGTTAAATTACGTGAATTCAATGCACGGGAGCGGAATTGGTGAACCTGCTTAATTAAGTGCAGCGATTTTGGACCACTCAAGCATAGTCTTAGGAAATAGATTCGAGCAAAATGAGAAGGCAGGAACAATCTGTGCGTTCCAATGGATGTATATCGTGGAGCTTCCCAATAGTTGTGGTACGGTAAATTGATAGCTCATTTCCATTCCAGTGACACCGAACTTGAACTGATGAAACTAATCTCCGGCATGCAAAGAAGAAATGCTCCAATTTCCATGCTTGTTGATGAATCGAAGTTTGATTTACATAGCAGTGGGCAGAAGACCCCACACTAAGCGATCAGTTCTCTCAGCCAGTTTAACACTAAGTGTCAGTAAGTTGGTTTCTCTTGTAACGGGCTAGATGCACGACTACGAAATGTTTTTCACGGTTTAATCCCGTTCTGTAAAATCCTTTATTCTTCCTTCGATCAGCAAAACTAAGTATCAGCATTCCAAAAGAACGCTGAAAATCAACCAAATTAATCGTGCGATACCTCGTACCTTGAATCTTGCGCTGCTGTTCCACGGATCGGGATGTAGCAGTAGCGACGGGGCTGTGCGAAATACGTAAGCGCAATAGCATTGCCAGGTAGAGGGACCTGAGGAGAGGGGGTACGGTAGGGATGATGGTGTGTGTGCGGTGCGTCGGAGAGTGATCGGTTGTTAGCTTACGAATAAAAAGTGTGCGACAGTCGTGCCACAGGGAGAACGGCTGGAAAGACAAGACAAGCAGATTGATGTGCTTGTCCAATAAATACGCATGTCATATGCTGTATTCATCTTCAAGCTTGATGGTGACGTCATTGTTTGGGATACCGGAAAACAATTTACCGAGACGCTTAGCACTGGTATAGCTGAGCACGTGAGTTCAATCAAGGCTGCAGAACGGGCAGCACTCCTTAAAAAAATTTTTTAAAAACTCATGATTACTTGCTCCCGCAAAAGGCGTGTACTATCGGGATCTTTACGCCTAACAAGTATTCCACGCTAGAATGAAATACAGTGATGTGAAATGTCACCTTGCACGTAAGGCGCTGTCCAGTCGATTCAGCCGTCTCCTCTAGTAGTGAATTGAGCAGATGCCGGCCTTAACCAAATGTTTCAGTTTCCCTAAACACAGCTACTTCGTGGAGCAGTCAGGTACAACAATTATTGGGCGAGAAATATCGCACGACAATTGATCATAGGGGCGTTCCGGCTAGATACGTAAGTCTATTTCCGCGTACGTAGTTCGCTTAACGTGTTCTACTTTGTGATCAATTGCTCATGCTACCTGCGGATAAAATAATTGTTCTACTGTGTGCTTGCCAAATTGAAAAGTATTTTTTGCGACAAAGTTGGCAGCAGCAAGTGTGTTGGACTCGTGCGAAAGTCAGTTTAAGCGCGAAAATTTCAGCCAACTCTTCGTACGGTAAAATGACCCACAGGTTACGCTGTGCAATGTTTCACTTTTGCAATGTGCAAAGATTGGCTTTCGTTTTCTTGTCCGTTGCGTAGTTTTGTCGAATTGACAAGGCGCGGGTCATAGAAAAGGAACGCTGCTAGTTTACTAAGACTAGGTGCCTTCTTTCGTTGCCGTTTGACTTTCATTTGGTCCACATCGATGACCAATGTACGATATGAGGCATTCACATTTGGTTATTGGACGCTAGTGGCACTTTTGGTAGCGTGACGAACTGCAACCAAGCTAGGAAGTTGGCTCGTGGTATATTTCGTTTGTTCAAAATTTCACACGATGTTGGAATTTCCTGTACGCGTTGCGACGATTTCTCTTGTGCTGGAAGCAAGTGGAATGTCATGTTGCATACCTACCCGGATGCGGGAAAATAAGGTACCATATACTTGGTGGGTTTGACATTTTCTCTATTTTGAAATAGCTTGGTTTGTTTTTGCCACAGTGTGCTCCTTTCTGTATTCTCCAAATGTCCCTTGATCTTCTTTTTGTAAAATTTCTTAAGCTTCTAATTTTTGTTCTGCAATTCGAATTATTTGAAATTCCCTCTCGACATTGTAGACGCAGTCTGCAAGCGTGCTCATATTCTGTGCATGCATTCTACTTTCTGCCTTTTCTTTCGCGCATGGCAGTAGTTTTAGGAGGAATAACGTTGGTTTTTCGTATGCCAAGCTTCATGAACTAATGAAGACCAGTACGTTAGCGAAGATAACTGGCTTTGGCGCTATTTTCGTCAGCGTTTCCTGCTACTATATGAATCAGAAAATACAAGGTTGCTTTCTACTTTGTTGATCTTACCTTAACAATTGCCAATTATCGCTTGTCTATCTTCAGAAGCCGCGAAGAACCGTCCCTGTTATAGCGAAGCTGTGGAATTGCTTAAACGACATGAAAAAGCACTAGATAGCTTAGGGAATCCGGTCAGGTTTGGTGGTCTCCGTTGGAGCAAACGGCGCGTGAATTACTTGGATCATTGCACGTGTAGAGTGTGTGCATATATCTTTTACATGCGTTGATGCTTTATCTGTTACTGCCTAGTGGGAAATACCGGTGATTGGAATCAAAGAAGCGGGAACCCTGCATGTACAGGGGCGAAAAGTTGAAGACAGGTTCCTACCCAACTGGCAATATTAACACGACGATTCCGATGTGCTCTTTTTAGCTGGCACCTGAGTCTCGAACTTGAATTGGAAGGTAGCAACGAAACTTACAGTATATACGAAGACCCACTTTGTTATTCATCCCATGAACAGCTGAAAACGTAAAGATGAAACTTCCTGTCAGCAACAATAGCAGGTTAGATAGCCTTTTACGAATGTTCACTGTTTGATATTCTCTGTTCACATGCTTTAACGCTGGCATTACCGTTTGGTTAATATGTTAAAATACTGCCAGGAAAAATGGTCTGTAGGTGGTATGATAATTGCTAGCCCATCTTGTTTTAAATAAGTATACGTGGGCTGAGTTTGCGCTTCCCATTCTGAATAATCAAATGCAATGTGCTAATCTGAAGAAAAGTTTACGTAAGACAAAGAAGTTACGACCAAACCTATAATTCAAATCTGTTGAAAATATTGTGTCAGACTTCAGGCACCATCCGCACGATTTCTTTTCTTGCGACTGTAAATAAGTTTCATTAACTCTTAGTCATTCCAGGAAATCAAGCGCAAGCGACGAGGGTGCCCTTCCGGCGTGGATATCGCATGCTATAAATTACCTTAGCACATAGAGAAAACCTTAAACTTTTAGTACGACAGGAAAGCCATAAAATAGTCCAAATTGATTGAATACGCTCATCATGGTTAAATTTTTCCATCAGCCCAATCCAGAAGTAGAATTATACAACATTTCACCCACAGTACTTGCCAAATAGTATCCGTTTCAGATTTGCCACCAAGAATGGCTATCCTGGCTTGCGACACAGATAGTGGTAGTTAGATGGATTATAAGGCATGGTAGTTACGGTCAACACTTCTAGTCCAGCCTCCTTAAGCATTCGCTCTTCCACCTGTCTTCCGCACATCGTTCCAAGACCCGCTCCCGCTTCGAAGTTCAACGACACGGGCATGCAGTGGAACAAACTGATCGCGTAAAACAGTCCACTCATTGGTGCCTTCTTGTCCACATTCAAATCAGACTCGCCCTTTATGTCAACCACAGAGAATAAGCCGCGCGGCTTCAACACTCGAACGATTTGCCGCAATGCTTTGACCGGATAAGCTTGATCGTGAATAACGTCAAAGGCTGTCACATAGTCAAAGTTGTCCGTCCAATTGTCTGGCATCCCCGTGGCCGCGCAGCACTGTACGTATTCCAAATTTTGTAGGCCCATGTTCTCAGCTCTACTTTTCGCGAATGCAATCGCTTCTGCGGTTATATCTATGCCGTAGAACTTGCTCTTTGGAAATCGTTGAGCCATAATGAAACTGGGCGTTCCGCGGCCGCATCCAACGTCTAGTACTTTGATTCCTTTTTCTACAAAAGGGCAGTGGGTACTCGTGTATACGTTTTTCAGTTCGTTGTCTAACTACCCAGTGCTTTGTCCAAGTTGTCTATGGATGGAATGAACGATTGCAGAAGTCCCCCGTAAGCTGCCTTGTCGCTGAAGTCGGACATGTACCGATGAAAGTCTTTATACTCGCTATACGAGGTTCCTGCAAGCAGGCATGGACGTTTCGTTGTCACGCGAACTTTTTGCTTACCCTTCGGTCCCGTTGGTTGGAAGCATTCCAGGATCCTTTCCATTAAAGGCGACAGATAGGGAAGCATATTTGTCAGCGGCAGGAATATTTCCTTAGTATCGGAGTGCAGCAAACTGCGTCGCCAATGAGGCAGCCAATACTTTGTTCCCGTCTTATCGCATTCCACTATACCCCCGCATACCATTGCTCCAAGCCATTCGCGGACGTACCTACATATATCTGCTAGTAATTGCAGAAACGTGGAATGATAACAGCATGCTATGAAATGCCTTACGACAGCTATCTACCTTTCTTTGTAGCCTGCTCGAGAAGCTATGTCAGCTGATGTTTGAGCATGTTCTTCCATGTTTTCCAACTGATCAAAAAGTTTTAATCGGTAACCAACCGATACAGCAAGTGCGATAAATCCGTTATTGCACAATGTTATGCATTTTGTTCGAAAGGTATCCTCGTTTGTATCGCCCATTGCGAGCGATCGGATGGACCGTCAAAGGAAAGCAACTGGACAGCTGCAAAGTAAAAAGCTGGTTAAGCGTGTACTATTTATCTGTCGAAGCATATAGTTCTGACGAACAAGAAACCACTGTCGATTGCGATCAGGCGTTTCCCTGATTTGTTGTACGAGCAATGCTTGGTCAGAAGAACGTCAGTGGAATATCTATGGGCTTGGGCAAATGGGCAATGGATTTCTAGCGCATCACAAAACGACACGATTCAGCGGTTCTGCAAAATGACTGATCAGGTAGATAACTTGTGAGCTTTTGTGCTGTACTTGTTCCCATGTTTAGTCATTAGAAGTGAAGCTTTAAAGCACTTACAAGAATGTTGTAGTGACGTGATTTATTCTTACTCGTCACGGTGAATATCCATTGTACAGTGCATCTTTTGTCGCACCGTACTTGCTTTTGCGATTAGTTACGAAACTAAGTTGCTTTCGTCGCCTTCTTCCGTCTGGTGCTGACAAAGCGAGCCCAAGGAAGCCGGAATTGTAAAGGCTGAAAAAGTGGGTGTTTCTTTAAAGATCTGCTTTAGCAGTCAGCAGGGCAGGTTTTCATTAAGCTGATTCCTGCATGGAGATTGATCAGGCGACTGCATTAATAAGAGCTCGCTTGTCAATTTAAGAATAGCCTTGCTGTCCCCACCTGTGCCCATAATGGAATCCTTTGAAATGGCGTGATACGAAAAAATTGAAACTGCCCTTCGGCAAAGGACGTATCATAGCTTTTGACGTTTTGACAAGCGCTTTCTCACATGAAGTTGAAGGTGGCAAGCGTCTTACGCCAGAAAATTTCACGTGACCAAATTCATGCTCTGCGAATTCACCTTTGCGTCTGCGTACGTACGATGAACAATCATTTTCGTTTGCCATTTTCAATAGCGAACGAAAAGGGTTATTCAATTTTGGGCCGCTGAATTTGGGTCTTCAAAACGTGCTAACATATAACTCTGCTTTGCCCGGTAAACAATGGGCAATGTTGGAATGAAAGTGGAAATTTCTCAGCGGTAGTAATTCATTTGGACATTGTTTTCTCGCTAAAGTTTGAAAGGTGCGGATGATGACGAAATAAAAAGTATGAAAACAGTTTTTCAAGGCACCGTTCGTCGACCATGCCCTACTATTCATATTACTTTTATAAGCATTCTCTAGGAAAGTGAAACTGCTTGCGAAACTGCATTACAGCAGGCGTTCAAATTATAGAAAAGGGGTAATACAGGCAATTGTCAATTTAAAGCCGCTATTTTTGAACGGATTGCAAAGTGCTACCTCCGAAGCAGTCCAGTGTGGCGGACACTTTTTTGACGGCCACAAACCGGCGCCTTACGGAAAGACATCGAACCTGCGTATGCAATGAGATGGTGGTCTGAAGAGAAGTAAAGTGTTTTTAGCGTCGCTCCTACTGTTGGAGCAAAATCCATAAGAAACGAAAAAGTTTTACTCCGTTCAGCGTCCAACACCGTCACGCACAACGACAACTTTTAATGACGACGAACTTTACAATACCCACACGTTTGTCTTGCACGGTTATTACATATCCTTCTGGTCCCAGCACGCGACCATGGCATATCTCGCATAACCTGATCTCATTTCATGGGTTCACTAACAATTGCAGATCAACAAGTTAACTTGTTGGCGTTCCTTGGGAGACCCAACGTCATTGACTCTCTCTCCGATGGGCAACCGCACTTGTTTGTTGCTCGATTTTTTCGCATACCTACACTAGGTGTATTTAAAACGGGTGCCAACTTAAAAAAACGCGACCAGAGGGACATGGGTATTCTTTTTAGCAAATACCAGTGGTATAATAACTTCGGAATACCAGTGGTAAGCAAAAATAATAAGTTCAAATGGTCTGGTTGGAAACGGTCAGCAGCCGTGCTAATGAGATATACTGACTTTTTCCCAACTTTTTCCACATTGGACGAAACGTGGATTGTACATGACCATTGACTTTAAGATTTTTGCTCAAACCATTAGTTAATTCTCTACTTTCACGAAAGCGACGATCGCGGAAAGGGTAGACAGACGATTCACTCAAACCAATCATGTTCTTACAACCGGAAAGCGTTCAAGTGAAAACTTACGCGGGACGTAGAAATATGAAACATTAATGCCACATGAAAATGTTGGGAACATAAGTAGCCAGGAAATCTTTTAACAGCAGTTAAATTAATCAACACAAAGTACAAGAGCACACTTGACATGTCATGTAATCTATCCTATTCGAATAATTACAGCTTAACAGGCAGTACAGTGAGCAAACGTTCATGCTGCACAACCAACAGGGGCTACGTGGTAGGCGAGTCCATAAGAAAGGAAACTTACTCTCTTAACCGTTTAACACAGTGGCACGACAAAGGCAACTTCATTAGTGACAAATATTACAACTTCCTCTTTTCGCCCTGCGCGCTATTTACGTATTTTTTGATCCACGCATGAGGCCACGAGAACAAAGCTCAAGACATGATTTCACTTCCGGTCTTCACTGACATCCGCTTCTCATCAAATCCATCTTGCAGAGCTTCTCTGGAAGAACGAGTACCATTGTTGATCCCCGCTGACTAGTCACACCCATTCGTCGCTCGACTTACCGTTTGGGACAAGCTAATTTAAAATTGTATTATTATACCAGTGAGGCGCAGATCTACTACACCAAGAATGAATCACTAGCAAATACAAAATATTTTCACGACTACATTCTCACTTATGGGCGCTTATTTTCTTTGCCTTTTCACGGAAACTGATTTTGGCTTTCCTGAGCGTTATACTACGCCATTCGTACCTGACGGAGTGTGGCGCAATGCGGCAAAACGTACTGCAGCAAATTGTAAGTAGGCGCAAGAATTCGCAGTTGCCTCAATATCAACAGAAGCACAACAAAGTGACAATCATAACCGCGAGCAACCTATCACTTTAGGCGGTATAACACCAGCATTTACACTTTTGGGGGCTTGTCTGTTATAAGCCCAACCACTTGCTCATCATTTAGAACAATACCTCGCTTGCGTCATCCATTGTTCGGAAACGGCAGCTGCGCGCCGGCGCTACGCGCCGGCGAGCAATTTACCGCACTGCAATTGGCTACTTCAGCGACCAATGCGGATTCGAGCAAGAGGTGTTTGTGTGCTATCTAACGCGTGACGAAATTGCGCGCGAACGTGTATCTGCTGCTCCACCGTCGTTGGCGCTAATATCTTCAACGTGTCGACTATAGCACGCTGGATTTCTCGTACAGCAGCTTAGCGCGTTACGGTTTTTACGAGGCATTGCGCTTATAGATGTCACCGACAAAGTGGATGAGCGCGCTGTCTGTTATTTCTTTGCACATATAATGCGGTCTGCAGTTGTAGTTTGAATTAACGTTATAGTGCCGCTGCTGCTCGTGCGGCCATGTTCCATTCTGTGGCCGCGCACCGGTTGATGTGCAGTTCCTGTACGCAAAAGCGACACGTTGTGTATCCTCTGCTCCATGCGTACAGAAACTGCACGATTTTGTGCAAGGGCAACTTGGAGCCTGGAACGCAGGGAATGAAACGCAAATTTCAGCACTGTTATTTAGATTTACCTTGGCACCAAGTGCCTGAACGGACTGCTAAGATCTTGCTGCAGTTTTTCTTCGTGCACCCCCACCGTGTTTTGGGCGCAGACGCTCCTACAGACAGGGACATCTGCTGACCGCAAGAGCAAAGTCGTTGACGGTGCAGAATGCCCCTGTCTTGCAGGAAGCGCACTGCGCCCTGTTCATCGGGTACGATGTTTTGGCACGCGAGAATATTACTTGAAGCTGGCAACATCACGAATACGTCGTTCTACGGATGTTGGATACTTTAAAGAAACTGAGGCGTTAGTACGTAGGTCAAGAGCTGTTTGCGCGCAGCGTAGTTAAGCGGCTTAATTAGGTTTGCCGAAGGAACAAAGCTGCGAACCGCTACCGTAATGTGGGAATGTTGACGCTAATACCTTTGCACCAGGTGCAGGCGAGTCTTAATTAGGTTTGCCGAAAGAACAATGCAGCGAACCGCTACCGTAATGTGGAACTGTTGGCGCTAATACCTTTGCACCAGGTGCAGCCAAGCTAAGCGGCTTAATTCGGTGGTTCCTGTGAGTAGACGCTATACCGCGTGCAAACACCTGGCTTCTTGACAAGGACCGCAATCGGGAGAATTTCGTAACGTAGAAGGTGTATTCGTGGAACCACGCGAAGCGCCTTAATTCGATTATTCGAATGAATAGATGCTAGGAGAACGGTGTCTGGACAACGGGTCCGTTGGAGATAAGCCCCGCTGACCTCGCACAGGTACTAACCATTGAGCTTGCTGGAGACACGGAGCAGCTGTAATACCTCTTGACCGACGTCTTTCTTCTTTAAAACGACCGCAATTGCATACGCGCGCCATTCGGCATGCCTGGTTATACAGTGAGTGGCCGAACACTTCGCCCGCGCCTAACGGGCACACGTTCGGCCAAGCTTACACCGGTGAAGTCGTCCACGATGTGAAGGTTCGGTAAGTCGATGTCAACACTGTGTACTACGTTACGTGCAGCATTAAGTTTGTGGGGAAATCTTAGGCGATCAAGAGGTACCGAGCGCGCAGGTAGTGGGAATGAGAACATACGGTTGTGTTTAGGTCTAGGCTTAGGTATCGGCGAAAGCGACTGCTGTCAAGAAATACCGAGCGCACAGGTAGTGGGTATGAAAATATACGGTTGTGTTTGGGTCTAGGCTTAGGTATCGGCGAAAGCGAGTGCTATCAAGAAATACCGAGCGCACAGGTAGTGGGTATGAAAATATACGATTGTGTTTGGGTCTAGGCTTAGGTATCGGCGAAAGCGACTGCTGTCAAGAAATACCGAGCGCACAGGTAGTGGGTATGAAAATATACGGTTGTGTTTGGGTCTAGGCTTAGGTATCGGCGAAAGCGACTGCTATCAAGAAATACCGAGCGCACAGATAGTGGGTATAAAAATATATGGTTGTGTTTAGGTCTAGGCTTAGGTATCGGCGAAAGCGAGTGCTATCAAGAAATACCGAGCGCACAGGTAGTGGGTATGAAAATATACGATTGTGTTTGGGTCTAGGCTTAGGTATCGGCGAAAGCGACTGCTGTCAAGAAATACCGAGCGCACAGGTAGTGGGTATGAAAATATACGGTTGTGTTTGGGTCTAGGCTTAGGTATCGGCGAAAGCGACTGCTATCAAGAAATACCGAGCGCACAGATAGTGGGTATAAAAATATATGGTTGTGTTTAGGTCTAGGCTTAGGTATCGGCGAAAGCGAGTGCTATCAAGAAATACCGAGCGCACAGGTAGTGGGTATGAAAATATACGGTTGTGTTTAGGTCTAGGCTTAGGTATCGGCGAAAGCGACTGCTGTCAAGAAATACCGAGCGCACACGTAGTTGGTATGAAAATATACGGTTGTGTTTACGTCTAGGCTTCGGTATCGGCGAAAACTGCAGCCATAAAAAAGTACCGAACGCACACGTGCACCATTAAGCTTGTGTGAAAATCTTACACGATGTAAAAACGATGCATACTCGAAAACGGCTGCCATCGAAAATTATCCAGCGCGCAGTGCTCGCACATGATCGCTAACGGGGTAAGCGCGATCACACTTAACGCGTTCTGCCGCACTGATACTTCGCTACGCAGCAATCGTAACCTTGTTGAGAGAACAATTCAGCTGCCATGACGCCACCATCGCCGGCGCTCGCGCGCCGATCCCAT
This sequence comes from Trichuris muris, assembly GCA_000612645.2. NCBI lineage: Eukaryota > Metazoa > Nematoda > Enoplea > Trichinellida > Trichuridae > Trichuris > Trichuris muris. Next base: position 20,860 of record CBXJ02000595.1, read on the forward strand.
TGCGTAACGAGAACAATGGATTGCGTAATTAGGTCAAGTGTACTGTAGGTTGGGCTTATAACAGACAAGACCCCAATTTTGCATACAGATCCACTACTACATTAACACACTTCCTCCGAACGGACGTCCTTTACATAAGAATTCAAGTGAACCCCCCACTCCATCCTAAGCAATGAAGCAACGCCTACAGCTTCAACGGGGTTAATGATTCTGCGATGGGAAAAGTTGGCAACTTCGAAGTTTGCCTGTACGATGATCATGTACAGCCAAGGGATACGGTAGGGAAGCTGTTTTAAAGCAGCGGCGCTTTTATTTTGCTCATCATCTCTCACGTGTATGCCATTTTATTTGGATGGTGTCAACCGTGCTTGCAAACACAAATTATGCCTTCCGAACAACGCTAGCCAAGTGGTCGATAATACAATTTTCCCATTTCTTCGAAGCTGACGGTCTTAACGCCTTAAAGTATGGTCCCTATCGTCTGCTATAGCGACTCAGACGAGGAGGAACAGTGTGGCTTACCGTTGCCTCGGATTATCGATGGCGATGATATAGCTGTTCGAGACGTTTTGCTCAACATCGTCGAAGCTGTTGTCTCAGTGCAACCGTACGCCGGCGCAGGCGATCCGGGCTATTTCGACTCAACTGCTTATCGGGATAATCTAGGCGAACATGCGTTTTGTACGTCTAGAAGACGTTTCACCTCGTCCTCCAGCACTGACGGCAGCGATTCGGATGCCATCTTTGACGAGTGAACGGGCAGTGTAAAGTTGACAGTGATTTTCAGGTTTACTTTTCTAGCGTCGACAAATGCGCCTCAACCATTGAACCTCCACCAGATCCTGTCCCGGTTGTTCCCGGTGAACTGTCGCTTGAGGTATCCATTCGTTGCAGATTTTGTTTGTTCTTTCAATAAGCGCTTCGCCGTTTCGGGATTTGCCCAAGATTGAACACTTGTCCATTAGCGTTGGCGAAGAAGTTGAACTACTGACAGTTGGAACGGTTGAGTCGATAGTCGACGTGCTAGGTTAACAGCCCTTTTCTTGAAAATGTGTGTTTGCCATTTTAGTGTTTTCAGTTGTCGTGAAGTCCGCCCCAAACACTCCTCCTCTCAATGAGGAAACGTTGCTGTTCGCAGGCGATCGCACGGCGGTCGGTCAGGTGAGCTCCCATGATCGGCAGGCGGTTACGATCACAACTTGGCATTGCTTATTTAAATTAGATATTTGAGACGTTCGGCCCAGTGAAAGCGCCTTACTATTCCATACGCTTCAACAGTGTTGAAGAAATTGCAAACATGGGCATACACGTGAAGCAAACGCTGTTCTACGCGAACACGAGCGCATACAGCTGTCCAGTCTTCGTCAACGCGTTGCAGGAAATGAAAGGATCCGACGCGAGCTGGGAAAACGATTTGGAACCTCCGCCGGAAGCGATCGATTTCAGCGACGACGAAGAAGAGCGAAAACACCGCAGTAGATTGAAGGCAAAGCGGAAGAGAGGTCCAATTGACAAGAACGGAAAAGGAAAAGCAGAAGGGAAGGAGGCAAACTACCATCCCGGACAGATGGACTTTTTATGCCGAAATGGGCCCGCAGCATTCGGCGGCCACCCGCACAGGGGCTACGGCGGGTTTTCGTCCAACGCAAATCGTCCTTCGAACATTCCAATGGTTGCAACCCAGCCGGCCGTTCCCTTTTATCCGCCGATTCGACCGTACGTTCGCCCAAGGGCGCCGCCGCCCTGGCACGCTCCAACGACCGCGCGACCACCGGCGAACCCGTTTGCTCCGTGGGTGCGGCAATTCAACTGGGAACAATGAGATCCATCCATATGGGAGTACGTCTTTTTAGTTTTTTATAATAACCGTAGGAATAAAAATATGCAACTGAAAACATTTACTAAAGATGGAAGTCGCTTTAACCTTCCTGCTTAGGCTGATCTCGTCCTTGAGCATTCTCCAAATTCAGTAAATGCATAGTTGAAAACAGGATCCATGGTAACGGGAGATTCGGTTGAAAAGTTTTTCTACGGTTTCTTCCCGTTGGTTCTGTGTCTGAAACTAAACGTAACAACGCCCTACCAACGGATGGATGGGTCAGTTATTAGGTAAAAGAGACAGAGCACAACACTTGCAGATCTCGAAGCTTTCGGAACAAGCTAGTTCCGCTCGCGCTCGGCCAGTTCACTCGCCTTTGCCACTCGCTGAAGACGGAACTAGCTTGTTCCGAAAGCTTCGAGATCTGCAAGTGTTGTGCTCTGTCTCTTTTACCTAATAACTGACCCATCCATCCGTTGGTAGGGCGTTGTTACGTTTAGTTTCAGACACAGAACCAACGGGAAGAAACCGTAGAAAAACTTTTTAAATGCATAGTTACTGAAAATAGGGTGCCTTGTAATGAGGGGATGCATAGTTGTCTGGAGAATTCGTGCTCATACTTATGGTTTGCTGCCAGACTGTCAATCTGTATCCAACTTTCCTCCCCATTCGTCGCTCCTACATTTAGCTCTGCTACGGGATATTCAACGCTGTCGTCATATTTTAAAGTGCCTGTGAGTTTAACTTTTCTAGTGCGCAGGTTGCAGTATAACTGCTCCAAAGTATTCAACACGAACCATGCGGCGGCGCTGTTGGTTTTGCAATGAAAACAGCGTTAATGCTATTTTCATTGTTGACAACAAGCCTTACTGACGAGAAAAGTGATCAGAAATCCACCGTTTGCCCACCGCTTGTATACCTGAGCGACCAACAGGACTGCGCATTGAAGCAACCAGTCATTTACCTGCGTTCTCCCTGCTTTCATTCCAATTGGACAACCGTAATTGAACGGCATAACATCAGCAACGAAAAGCTCTACTTTTACTACGACAACATGGCGGTGTTCGTGGAGCCGGACGATGCGCGAGCCACCTTTCCTGACCAATATTTGCGGCAAGTCGTATACGCCACGCAAAGGTGTAATAAGGCCAGTTCATTCACGAACATAATAGTCGCTCCTGCTTGCCCAGTCCTGTTTAACTTTTGGTACGACGAATACGTTGACTACCTAGTCGGGGTAAGCACACCAGAACACGGCTACTTGGTCTTAAATCCAACAGTTTACCGTTCCAGCGTAGCGCTGGCTAACATTCCAACCGGCGAACTTCCGCAATCCTCTAGTGGTGAGCTATACGGCAACGTAGCCGATTTGCGCATTATTAATCTAAACGGCGATACATCCGCGCTCTCCGAAGTGCTTTACGAGTTGTTGACCAAATTTGAATGGGAATCGGTCTGTCTGCTCGAATTGCGGCTTTTCACTGGCAGAAGCAGAGGTGTGCGAGTTGCCGCGCGGTCAGGATGCTCGGATACGTTTGCAGCGGTTGAACAACAGGCGTTTATAAACAGTCGGGATGTAAATCATTTGTACTGGTACTTCGACAACGCGGAATCGAACGAAACGCTCGTCATGTTGGAACAGATATGGCAATACGTGAAATCGCTAACGCGGATCATCGTCCTGTGCGGATATCCTTTGTCGCTGTCCAAAAAATTTATACGTACAATGGGCGATACAATTATCAAAAGCCGAGAGTACGCTGTCATCTACTTTGATATCTTTCTAGGCAGCCAGGCAGTTTTGAATTCAATCTCTGACACTTTCCCGTACATTGACATTACCAGAAGTATCAAGATATTGACGACCGCCGAGGACGTGCAATGTCGAAACGTCAAATGGAACTTCTTTGCCAGCGAAAATGTAACCAGCGGCTACAGTCCGGTTACTAACTATTTGCAAGATGGACTGCACTGCGCGTTGCACTATTTAACGGAAGCGGCCCTTTACGCCGTCTCGGAGGTGGACGACTTCACTGTAAAGAGAACTGCCTTCCTATTGCAGGAATTCTTCAAACGGTACAACAAATACGGCCGCTTGTACAGGCAAAATTTACAAAGACGCTCGGTGGACTACTTGAAAAATTGGACACTGCTATCGTTCGACGCCAAAGCAATGACCTTTCTGCCGGTCATAAACTTGAGTTGGACGATTTCCGTAGACGTCAAGGGTAGGCAGGGAGTAAAAGTTACACTGAGCGAACAAAAAAAAATAATATGGGCTTCCGGAGCAACGGTGAAATTGGACGGTTCAGCTGATTGCTGGGGATATCCAAACTTCTACGCCTGCGAAAAGGAAAAAGACTATACTCCGCTCATTGTACTATTGTTCATGCTTTCGGGAGTAGCCTGCCTCACGATAATCGTCTTGGCTGGTAGTGCCATACGGAAGTATCGCATAGCCTTACAAGAAAATCGCAAAGCAGCGGAAGGATCGTGCTTCATCTCAGAGTGCGAGCTGAGTCCTTCCAACGTGTTCGGCACTCTGAATATGAACAAGAGAATATTTCTGGCCGCCGTGCACGGCGAGGAGGTCATGGTTAGATGTGTCGGCACTATTTCCAACATTTCCAAGGTGCAGCCGGAGCAAGAGACAGAAAGCAAAATCCATATTTTCTGCTCGCAACTGTTGCAACGCCTTCGACTGATCCAACTAAGGCAATTCTTAAGCAGAACGCTGTACAACATCGCGTTTACGCTACTGGGCGTTTACGATTCCACCGCTGGCATTGACTTCAACGAGGAAAAATTGCACAAGGATACGGCGCCCAGTTTGCCGGCGGATCGCCCCTACTTGAACTTCAACAAGCAGTTTTTGCAGCAGATCAACGACCTGAAAAGCGGCACGATTTCAGAGGAGAACATTGCGACTTTCAAAGGCCTACTGTACCTGCAAATTGACAGGCCGAAACTGTACTTCGTCTACGAATACTGTCCCATGGGCAGTTTGACCTCGCTGCTGGGACACGTCCCAGCGCTAAGCAGCGAAATGAAGGTAAGCTGGAAGAAACGCCTAGAAATGTCCGTTCGTCCATGGGCAGTTTCCCCGTTCCAAGTCGTCAGTGATGGGAAAGAGTCTCTTTCCCATCACTGACGACCGCACCAGAGTGCCGAAAGCTCTGATTCGATAAGCGCTCTATCTGTGATACTCTCTAATAACTGCCAATCCATCCGCTGGTAAAGCGTGTTTCAGATCTATTGCAGATACCAGCAAACGGGACGACAGCCGAAAAATATCTGAATATATATATATATATATATATATATATATATATGTTTGTGAAAACTGGATGTCATGTATGTGGATCTTTATTGATGGTTGTCACGGATTTTTCCCGTTTTTTGGCTTTTTTAAGTATCTGTAAGTACACTGAAGCGATCTCCCTACCAGCAGATGGATGAGAGTGGTTATTAGAAAGAACGCAAACAGCACACGTACGTAATCGTATGTAACCGTATATTTCGGAACGCTCGAGTCTGAAATCACTTCAAAAAAGACACCTTAACCAGTAGCTGGTTAGGTGGTATTTATTGGCCTTTACCTCAATTATTTGAATGTAAGCCTCAATTGGCCATTATTTATTGGCCTTTACATCGCTGAAGACGGAACAAGGCTGTTCCGAAAGCTTCGGATTCTGTACGTTCACAATGTCTGTCTTTCACCAATAAATACCACCTAACCAGCCACTGGTTAAGGTGTCCTTCTTTGAAGTGATTTCAGACTCAGTGCATTGCGACAACGGGAACCTCAGCCGTTAAACCAACAACATGAATACGTTTGAGCCCGTTACAAGAAACCCAATTTTCAACATATATATATATATATATATATATATATATATATCTTTGAATATTGGATGCTTTGTGTATATATATATATATTTCAAAGATGAGTCTGGTAACGGGGTTCAAAGGTTTCAAAGAGAAAGAGAAATCTACCAAGACGGATATATATATATATATATATATATATATATGACATTTGTGTGTTGCACACGGTTTTCCCGTTGGTATTGTTTCAGTGTATCTGCAATTAACCAAAGAACCTCACCAGTCAACGATGGGTTAGTTTATTGGTAAAGTTGCGAGAACACTGTAACGTACGAATCGAAGCTTTCGGGACGCTCTAGTCCCGTCGTCAGCGAAAAGGAGGGACGAGCGACTCCTTTTCGCTGACGACGGGACTAGAGCGTCCCGAAAGCTTCGATTCGTACGTTACAGTGTTCTCGCAACTTTACCAATAAACTAACCCATCGTTGACTGGTGAGGTTCTTTGGTTAATTGCAGATACACTGAAACAATACCAACGGGAAAACCGTGTGCAACACACAAATGTCATCCCAACGACCCGTTACGATGCATCCAGTTTTCAACTATATATATATACGGTATATCTCCGCCTTGGTAGATTGCAGATGCAGATGCAGATATTTCAGGTCGTTGATCTGCTGCAAACCTTCTAGTATATATATATATATATATATATATATATATATATATGCATATCGGAAGACCGGATGTCTTTTAACGGGAGCATGGATCTTCATGATGTTGAGTTTTCACGGATTTTTCCCGTTGCTTTGTACGTAGATGTATCTGTAAGTAAACTGACACGGTCTCCCTACCAACGGATGGATGAGAGTAGTTACTAGAAGACACGGTCAGAGAACAACGTACGGTTTTAATCTCGAATATTTCGGAACGCTCGAGTGCCGTCCTCAGCGAGAAAGAGCAAGTTGTTATTCAGTAGCCAGGTTAAATACAAGCCTTATACAACAGAAACAATAGATCCATTAATCGCAATAGGGGTATACGAGTCAGTGAGGTTTGGAATCCTATTGTCAATAAAAGCAGGTGTTGCACCTTACCGAGCTGACCTGTCCCTTCCCCCGACCCCCTTTGTCTCGCGATCGCTATTTAACCTGGCTACTGAATAACAACTTTCTCTTTCTCGCTGAGGACGGAACTCGAGCGTTCCGAAATACCCGAGAGTAAACTGTACGTTGTTCTCTGACCGTGCCTTCTAATAACTACTCTCATCCATCCTCTGGTAGGGAGACCGTGTCAGTTTACTTACAGATCCTTCCACGTACAAAGCAACGGGAAAACCCGTGAAAACTCAACATATATATATATATATATATATATATATATATATATATATATATATATATATATATATATATATTCGCTGGTTGAATGCATGCGACTGGCAAGGTTAACATGATGTTAACAAAAGCTTCGCTGTATAGCATAATATATATACATCACGTGCAATCTAAAATTTAGTTCTGAGTATGAAAAGTGACAGATTAATTGACACAATAAAGCATAGTTGCGTGATGTTTCTTGGAAGCGGCATATTGTTGCCAATGCACCTATAGCATACTAATAAAGCATTTACCTTTGTCGGGCTACGCGAGTTGGCTGCAGCTTCCGTTCTTGTTAAGGTGAACAACTTTTCAGGCGATTCCAGGCGCGCAATGTACTGCAGGCTTTCAACGTTTGTACGCAGGTCGTCCATCCTCACTAATGAACACGTCCCTTTGGTGTTTCAGTATCTGTTGGCGTATGACATAATAAACGGCCTGCATCGTCTTCACTATGGGTACGAGCTCGTGCACGGTCATCTCAGGGCTTCTTCCATACAGATAGACGGTAATTGTCGCGCGAAAATTTTGATCACGCAGCTGGAAACGATGGATGAGTCAGTTGTGCAAACTCCTCCAAGCCTCTCCAAGCTCTATTTGGCGCCTGAAATGTTGCGCAACCCAAAGAATAGACCAACGCGAGAAGCCGACATGTACAGCTTTGGAATACTGCTTCACCAAATCATTTACCAGCAGTGCGCATTTTACATTGAAAAGGAAGAGGAAGAGATGGAGGTAAGCGTATCTTCTGTACGTACGTTTGCCGGTGCACGTACTCGACCATCCGCGAATGAAGCGGTCGTCTGCAAATTTAAACTCAAACGCCATGGGCTCCACCGCTTTGGCGCGTACTTTACGTTGAAGCTGCATGTTCTCGTTAACAAGTTTTTGTACCCGTAATCGCATGATAAAAGGTTTACACTCCATCAATGCCAAAAATACAATGAGTTTATTGCAAAAGCTCTTATACCACACCTGAAGACGGACGGACGAGGTCCGAAAGCTTCGTGATATAATTCATTTGTTTGAATAAAACGGAACTGGAAAATAGCGTGAAAGGACATCGAGTAAAAGTTCTTATACTGATATTTCCCGCGTATTAGGTCTTCATTTCTGCTCCACTGAATAGCCTGTTTGTATATTCAAAGGTCGGCGTTTTGTCAGTTTATTAGACATACCAAGTATGCGTGTGTGCATGCATGTATGTAACATACTTCTCGACACGCTGATGATGGACCATGTCGACTTCTGAAAACCTTTCATGGCAAAAAGTATACGCAACTTACTGGCCAAACATCTTCCTTCTACATGAAGTCTATAAATCTCCAAGCCTGCGCAGTTAGAACTACCGTGCGTTTGGCACTACTCTACTTTCTTTTACAATGTTTTTCATTAATGAGCGGACACGTTTTATTATTAATAATAACAATACTAACACCGCGACGCCGCTGTACAAAGAGTCGCCATCACTTTCTTCATTATGAAATACACTATACGAACATGTTATGATGCAGGAAATTTTGGCTAATGCATCGCATATGCTGCGTACACGCACGTGTAAACATAAAAGTGCATATTCATCATGGCACATGCGTACTTGTTTACTGGAATGCTTGGTAAAGGCGAAGTTGGGCATTACCTATTTTAACGGCCCAAGAGCCTACCAGTTAATTTTAAATTACTATTCTAATACAGAGCTTCCTGGACTGAAAGTGTAACTTACGGTGTGCCCGTTGCGGTTAATCTTTCTTGTGTCTAAAATAAACCAAACAACACGCCCTACCAGCGGATGGATGGGCAGTTATGAAGGAAAATTCGTCGACAACAAGCAAACCTCGAAGCTTTCGGAACGACCTTGTTCCGTCCTCAGCGAGTTTGGGAATCTAAGAGGTCCTGGAGACTTCTCATATCCAACAGAGCTTTCTGGACTTCTCATATCCAATTTTCAGTGGCTTTAGGTTCTATTAAGGAGCGATAAACGAGAACTAATGTAAACTTTCCGTAACTTCGCATTACTAATTTCAGCGAAAGTACTATCGAATCGTGCCCCAAGGTTTGGTAACGGAGGAGAACTTTGAAAAAATTAACGCTTACTGCATGTCGCTGCAACCAGAAAATTCATACTTTACCATGTATCCGGAAAAGAAGGAAGCAGACCTCATCGTACAGAGAATCGTGAACGGCGACACAATTCGACCTTCTGTAATGCCAACCGAGGCGGACATGAAGGATTTACTGAACGTTATGCAGCACTGTTGGAAGGAGAATCCGAGAAAACGGATGGACTGCGCTTGTGCCCATTTTCGGATTTCGATGGCTATGAAAATGCTGGGCAGTGACCCCATTTACGGCATGGGAAAAACTGTCTCCTACGCGGCCGGCGATCTGGAATCAATTATGGTCGAAAGAACCAACCGCGTGCAGGAGCAGCGCGATCACTGCCTTCGCCTTCTCAGAGGAATCATGCCGTTGTCGATTGCGTCCAAGTTGATGAGCGGCTACAAGGTAGACGGAGAGAGGCCATTGTTGCTTTTTCAAAACACTTACAACGGGTTTTACAGTGTGGTATGAGGAAAGTTGAACTTGCCTCCATTTACTTTCACGGAGTGTACAATTTTAAAAGAGTGTACACGACCGCTCACGAAGCTGTTGGCTTCTTGGACAAAGTCTACGGCACATGCGACAGAATTGCGTCCATGTATAATGTGACGCCATTGCATAGAGTCAACGACACGCTGTTGATCAGTTCGGGCGTCTTGGAACCCTGCGCTGAGCACGCCAGCGAATTGGCTATGGTATACAGATGCACCCAATTGCCAGACCACTACTGTTTGTTGCCTCTAGGTTGCCATACAACTGCACGAAGCCATAAGGAGTCAGTTTCCCGAAATTGTGGTCGTAGTAAAGAGCGGCATCAACAGTGGCACGGTGGTATGCGGCGTGGTTGGCAATAAGGTGCCCATGTACGCCGTCTTTGGAGACACAGTTAACGTTGCCAGTCGCATGTATTCAACCAGCGAACCTGGCAGAACTCAAATAAGCGAAAATACGTATCGACTGCTTAGGAAGAAAAGGCGCATTTTCAATATGGTCAAACGGGGACCGATCGAAATTAAAGGAAAAGGAACACTAAACACTTACTGGCTTCGAGGTTACAAAAAATACTTAGGAAACGTACCGACGGACAGACGCCTTGATGGCGCCCCAGTTTCGACTTACGTTAACATTCCATTGCCGATGCGCGTGAACACCCTTACTGCGGGCGATGATGACAAGCATTCTTCAAGTAGCGACGACGAGTGCTCTTCCTTTCTTTCTTCTGCAGGAGGTTCACCGTTGGTACACTTAACAAAAGAATATGGGGAAGAAATAAATTTGGAAGAGCAGCCGCGATCGATCCTACCGTTTGAAAGCAGCGATGATTCGAATAACTGCATAAGCATGACGTACACGAAACGACGATCGAGAGTGAAATTTTCCTTTCAGAAACCCAAGAGCGTGTGACGCTTGTTATCTTGCGTCTGATATCGATATGCTTATAAATGATTACCATCTAGGATCCCAAGTGTATGCTGCACATCAGCGCGCTTCGAAACGTGGGAGGTACGGTTGTACCATCGATCGAACATTTTCTGTTAACAAAAGCAGTGAACCGCAGGTTCTCACAGCATACGAGTAAGCACGACACCTTCGTAAGGTTGGTACAAGTCGAGGCTATATTCACAACGTTATACGTAAACATAAGGTTACACAGTTTCCAACGCCCTCCGAGGTGCCAGCAGCAAGCTCACGAAATTTCACCATAGCATCAATACAGAACATGAAAGGCTGAACAGTCTTGCTGCTTGTTTACTAATACGTTGCAAACGTAGGTTGCTCAGAGGTTAGCCATCATGTTATACGTTATACGTAAAACAACTTATTACTCTGCCGTACCGTAACGTATGGCATCACTCAAAAACGATGACATAGGAACACTGCAAAAGTGTTTGCTCGACCGCGACGTTGCCAAATGTTGGCAACTCACGGAATTAAAGAATGTGTAATGCGAACTTCGACACAGCTAATGACAACAGCCTCCGCTGCGATTATTAACATTTGCATGTTCGTCTTGATATTAAGCGTTCACACGTTAAAGAGTGGCCTATATGCAGCTTTCTAAACGGAAGTCATTTGAGACCAGTGCACTATTTTAGCGCAGCGGTCTAAATGTGAAGAAAGCTGATGACAGGGCATATTGAAATGCCGACAGCAACGAACAAGTAGCATACTTCCCTTCAAAAAATTGGTGGGTGAACATAGGTGCATTCGGTTCGGGCTAGCATGATGGTAAACAACATTTAGAATTTGCAAGCATAACTACTAAGGCAGATTCGTTGTCTTTAATTAAAACAACAAGAACAGTCTGCCCGTGAATAAAACGACAACCATTACCACTACGCTTTCAGATCACTTTCCGTAAGTTAAAACGTTGCTAAGCCATTTTCCCGCTGCTTCCGTCGTCCACTGCTTGCGCATGGCATAGTCTTCAACCTCGAACAATAACATCAGCAAGCAAACTGCACGCGCACAAGTGTGACTTACTTGGTCGCTGTCTATTTTGCCAACAGAGAAGTACTTGGCATTCGGATTCGCAAAATACAGACCGCAGACGGAGGCAGTGGGATACATGGCCATAGATTCGGTCAGCGATATGCCTGCAGTATTCTCGACGTTGAGCATTTTCCATATTGTGACCATTTCGGTCAGATCGGGTTGGCAAGGATAGCCAGGAGCCGGACGGATGCCTTGGTACTGGACCTTGTGAAGAGCTTCAACGGAAAGCGTCTCGCTTTCCGCGTATCCCCACATTTCGGTTCGGATACGTTCGTGCATTTGTTCCGCAAAGGCCTGCGAAAATTTAGAAAGGTAATAAATTGCCGAAGTGATGACCTGCTGGAGACCGACACCTCGGACAGGCGATCCGCCAAGGCTTTGGTCATTATTGAACGGTAATCATCCAGGTCTTTTTCGAACTTTTCTACTAGCTTTTCAAGTCCCAGACCGGCTGTCACGGCGAACATTCCAATGTAGTCTTTGACGCCTGAGTCGCGGGGAGGTATGAAGTCAGACAGGCAGAGATACGGTTCGCTTTCGTTGTCCTTGATCATTTGCTGTCGCAGGCCGCGTAGCACAGCTGCGGGTTCCCCGCCGCGGTCCAAATCGCTAAACACGCGAAACTTAAGTGAACGGTTCAACAAACGGTCAGCCGAACCTATTGAAAACGAGTATGTCATCTTGGTAGCTTGCCGCCGGAAATATGCCCACCACCGCCTTGGCGTGCAGCAGTGAATTGTCCACAATTGTTTTCAGCAAGTTCATAGCGTCCGCGTAGACAACCTTCGCTTCCGGTCCAACGTCAGGGTCGTTGAACAATTTTGGAAAGGCTCGATTGGGATACTTGCCGCGCAGCTGCCAAATGTCAAAGAACGCTTTCCAGTCAATGTATGGAACCAGAAGGCGCAAATCGTAGTCATCGAAGCAACGGATTCCGACGAATTTGGGCTCGGCTAAAATGTAACGCTGACATGGAGAGCTTTCAGCAATCGTCTGAGAATGGTGCAACAACCCAAAACTGCCGACGTCCAGTCGATGCGCAAAGCCGCTTCTCTTGCCACCCGCAATGGAACAAATCGGTACTCCTATGAACAACAAAGCGGAGCACAGGTGGGACATTTCGCCGCCCGATTCAATTCCTACCAGCAAATTTTCGTAGTAGTCTTCTCTAACTTGCTCGTACGTTTCCTCGATGTCGAAAAGGAATTCTTCTCTGCGTCTGTCGTCGATTAGGCTTGAGCACTGGAACAAGGAAGCGGGAAGTAGCGAAAAATGTCGGGAAGTGTTCACACTTACCACGACAACGCTTTTGCTGGCATCGGTAACATGAATTACTGGTCCAGAATAGGACGGGGCTATTTTGACAGCCGTATGAGCTCTGCAAAGAATGCCAACAATTGAAAGTCAGGTAGTGATATAGTTGAAATAAGAATGAGGGAAATACTGAATCAACCAAACTTCGATGGCAAATCGTTGAATTGAACAGATAACTACGATTGCTCTGACCAAGAGCACAATGAGGACTTTGGTCGCAACTGCTGCTACTTTAAATACAGTCAATGTGGGAAGTAGTAGAAAAGCGCCATTCACCTGGAGGTCGTGGCACCACCAATTAGCAAAGGCAGTTTGCAGTTGATCCGTTGCATCTCCTGCGCAACATGAACCATTTCCTCAAGCGACGGCGTGATCAAACCGGACAATCCAATAAAATCTGAAATCAGGTGACGTAACGAGCCAAGAGGCGGAAGGTTTCCCTATTCGAATTATAATAATTGCAATAGCCTAAGACATTCAAAACATGCGCTATATCTTTCCTGACCAAATTCTTGCCGAACAGATCTCCTGGAAACAGCACCGGGAGGACAGCTGCTATAAACCAAGCGTCAGTTTGTCACCAAAAAATGACACCTCTCATTCAGGGTAACCCTAACAATCAAACCACTGCGCAAAAGGCTGACCAGAATTACTCGGCTAAGAGAACGGTAAAGTAAAAACTGGAAAGACGGAGCAGGAAGAAGTGTTAGGTCAGTTTAGTCAATGGCATACACTGTAAAGTTGTGCCAATGCAACTACCTGGTTAGCAGTGCTCGATTTTCCCTTACGGCATTTACCGAAGCAGTGGATGGGGAAATTGAATTCTCGCTGCTAAATTGCAACGGGATGATCTTCAGCTTTCCTTGCTGCAAACAGAAGCAACGAGACCTCTTAAGATTTACTTAGGCGCTAACTGATATCCGTGATGTTCTACTTGCATGCGCGGAAAGTTGATAATCCTTAACATTAAAACATGTTCAAACTTCTTGACCACTACCTTTCAAGTATTTGGTCTCGCCGGCCTAAAGCAGCCGCGCTACGTTGCTTGTATTAACAATCTTGCTTTTCCCACAGGTTAAGGACGATGAATACGAATCAATGAAAAGCCACTCAATTTAGCCATTAACTTCGAATAAATCTCTTGGTGAGAAGGCAAAGTCAACCTTTTGCTTTTCCAACCACATGTTGAAGAGTATGAATTTGGAATTTGCATTAGGGTTGATGCAAACAAGTATTGTGAGTTTCCCAAAGTTTTAAAATCTTCTGATTCAATAAAAGGCGACAGCGATCGCTTTTCCAGCAGGCCTACCCATCCTGCAGGGCGATATTGAACTTGAAAAGTAAGAATTGATTATGAAGCGTGGCTGAATAGGTATTCATAATGCTACTGACAGCTGTTGCTACTGCAGCTTAACGGGAGCGCAGATAGTCTACAGACTCCGTCATACTTTTCACAAATAGAGTTACAATTGCACGCTAGCCAGACAATCCAGAGTGCATTGGGGAATCCAACGGCTCTTTCGTAGCATAATGGCCAAAGTTGCTAAAATATTCTGCCGCCTTGTCAGAAGCAATAAAAGAACAATATTTTACGTGCGAACGGTCGGAAAGGGAATTGATTGGCGCAAAGTGAACTGTTTGGTAATTGTTAATTCTAAGCACTAGTCAACTCTGCACGTCCAACGAAAACTGACACTTAAGCAACACACTGCTCCAACATACGCTCACCAAAGACACTGCTGCTACGTGCACCTATGCTAATCGAGGTTTTAGAAAAGCGTTTCCATTGATTACAGTACCAACGATGCAACGCTGCAAAATCTCACAAGCCAAATTAAGAATTCAACTATGAATCAATACGTCGTCACTTATGGCATATTTTTGCGTACGGCAATTTACAGGCAGTGGTTCACTTACCAGCATTATTGTCCTTCGCTGCTTGTAAAATACGTTCGCAGGGAGTCATGACACCCAGATCGACGACCCTGAAAATCGTACTGCTTCGACAAAGCGTAAACAAACGGATGATAACTTTGGAATACCTGAAATTATTACAGCCCAGCACAACACCGACAATGTTCTTGCCTATGTCGTGAACGTCACCCTTAACGGTTGCCAAAACAATGGTGCCGCGGTATGACTGAAACTTTAGCAGTCAAAGAAGCAATAGTTACAAGCAGATAAATAGCACCTTTTCAAGGTCGTGCACATCTTCAGAAACAGTGGTCAAAAATTGCACCAAGTGCTCAACCGCCTTTTTCATCACTCTAGCCGACTTGATCACTTGAGGTAGAAACATCTTGCCAGCTCCAAATAAGTCACCGACTACCGACATCCCCTGAAGGAGAAAATGCGATTAAAAAATTATTAATGAAAGTCGAACGCAACCAACTTTCATTAGCGGGCCTTCAATGACGTTTAACGCCTTTGGATAAACGTCCGTCATAAGACGAGCCTCTTCAGCGTCTTGCACGACGAAATGGTCAATTCCTTTAACCAGCGAATGCACCAAGCGTTCCTCTACGGGCAATTCGCGCCACTCAGCCACACTACTCTCTTTGGCAACTTTGCCTCCCTTGTGAATTTGCGCGTATTCCAGCAGCGCCTCGGTGGCACCGGCATGGCGATTCAATACCATATCTTCGCACAGCCGTAGCAGCTCCGGCTCTATGTCCGAATATACAGGCAAATTCCCTGCGTTCACAATGCCCATATCCAAGCCAGCCTGAAAGTAACAATGCCATTCCGCCAGAAATGACTACTGTATCTCGTTCAATACTTTGATAGCGTAATAAAGGAAGACGCTGTGCATTGCTTCTCGAATGACATTGTGTCCACGATAGGAAAAGCTGACGTTGCTTATGCCACCCGAAAGGCGACAACCCGGGCACATCTCCTGAACAACAAGAGTTAGTGGGACAAAGGGCAATTTAGAAAACAGTTTACCTTCACTAGTCTGGCGCTTTCAATGAAGGAGACGGCGTAGCCGTTGTGCTCTTCAATTCCGGTACCGATGGTAAGTACGTTGAGGTCGAAGATGATGTCGCTGGGATTAAAATGGATTTGATTAGTCAACAGATCGTAGCAGCGCTTGCAAATCTCCGTTCTTCTTTCCGTACTGGTCGCCTGAAAAGAAGATCCGCAAAGGTGATGCAGCAAAATACAAGAGCGACTTCCAACCTGGCCAAGTTCGTCGAACGCCATAACGACAACTGCGGCGCCGTACCTTTTCAGTCGTTTTGCGGCAGCGATGAAGCTTTCTTCGCCCTCCTTAAGACTTATGCTGTTGGCTATGCATTTGCCTTGAAAGCACCGTAGTCCAGCTTCAATGATGGACAAGTGAGAAGAGTCAATGCACAGTGGCACCTGAATATCTCTTTTCGCCTAATCTGAAGCCAGCCGCGTTTGGAAATTTACCTTCGCAATGTCTGGGTCGGTGCTGATCAGGTTGATGAATTTGGTCATCACCGACAGGCCGTCCAGCATGGCATCGTCCACGTTAATGTCTAACACTTGGGCGCCCATTTCCACTTGATCTCTGGCAACTTGAAGGGCCGCCTAAGATGACAAGATGACCATTGGTCAAAGGAGCGTAGGCAGTTAGCTCACCTCGTACTTTCTCTTTCTCACCAAATTGGCAAACTTGCTGCTTCCGGCCACGTTGCATCTCTCTCCGATGTTTACGAAATTGGTCATTGGGCCAATCCTCATCGGCTCCAGACCTATGAGCCGCACAATAGTCATTGGATTGATGCTTTAAACAAATTTTAAAAAAAGTATACCGGAGAGCAGTGTGTACGCTTGGTAAACCTCTTTGGGCGGTATTCGTGGCTTGACGTTCTCAATCGCATGGAGTATCTTGGCAATATGTTCAGGCGTAGTACCACAACAACCACCGACGATGTTCACTAAGCCGCTTTCGGCAAACTCCTGAAGGTAAACTGAAATAGAGTTGGGCGAAGCCTACACGTAAGCAAGCTGTAATCACCTTTAGCAAAGACGCCGTACAGTCTGGTTGTTCATCGTAGCTACCAAAGGCGTTAGGCAACCCTGCAACAATTGCATATTAGCGCAACTGGTAAACTGGAAAAGTAAAGAGAAGGCAACCTGCGTTTGGGTAACAAATTACAAATGCGCTAGTGTTCTTGCTCACGTTTTCAATGAAAGGTCGCATCTCCCGTGCTCCCAAGGCGCAGTTCAGCCCCACGCTTTAAGGCTGGTCTTAAACGACCAAGTGTCTTTAAAAAGTGCAGACTTACCACATTGGCTCAGCGTGCTGAATGCTAATCAAAAAAGCTTCCACCGATTGACCGGACAGTGTTCGGCCGCTTTTGTCCACAATTGTACCGGATAGAAAAAGAGGCACCGTTCGGCCGAGCTCTTCTAACAATTCTTGTATAGCAAAGATGGCCGCCTGAAGAATGCGTAAGCAAGGAGATGAACGCGAAAATCACAAATCAGCAATTCAATTAGACGCATCAAGGAAAGTGTCTCGTGGAGCAGTGCTTATGTACTGACCTCGGTTCAAAGTTATTTCAGTCGTTTTCGGAAATCACACGACAGAGCACTTTTGTAGACGACTACTTCCGCATCGAGGTAATTACAAGCACGCTTGTTGAAAAGGAAGACGCTCAGTAAATTATTAATACAACGCGCCATTTCAACTGCTTCTATCCGCATACGTTTGGTAAACGAAATACAAACCGCATTTGGCCTACCCATCCTATACAGCAACAAGGCGAGACAGCGTATCTCAGCTACGGCTTAGAAGGGGATTCAAGAAGCAGATTTGCTAAGGGCTGGTGTGCAAGGATATCATACAGAAAGAAACGAAAAGCACCAGGTGACTAGAGAGGAATGTACATAAGCTCTGTACCAACGTCCTCTCGTAAATTTCGACCAGAACAGAAGTTTATTTACTAATACTTGCAAAATATTTAAATTGGCAACAGTTGGACTCGACTGCCTTTTGAGATATCAAACGAAAGTGCACGGAATCATTGGAAACAATAAAATGCCCAGTTAGGCAGTGGCGTAGTTATTTTCCTGTTGCCGGGGGTCAGATCGGGTGCTGCAAAATAGCCACTTGACCCCTCTGCAGTAGCCTTTATATCACTTGTTCACATGTGCCACCTTCTTCTTAATTGCGCTGACGAAGGAACACGTACGTTCCGAAAGCTTCGCCGTATAAAGCTGATTGAACAAGGATACTGCATAATTTCTTTTTCATAATTATGAAACGCAATGCTTCGAAAGACTGGATGTCTTTTAACGGGGCGTAGATCTTCATGAAGTTGTGTCTTCACGGATTTCTCCCGTTTTTTGGTTCTTGTACGTTGGAGGATCTATAAGTAAACTGACATGGTCTCCCTACCAGCGGATGGATGGGAGTGGTTATGAGAAGACACAGTCAGAAAGCGACGTACAAGTTTTGTCTCGGATATTTCGGAACGCTCGAGTTCCGTCTTCAGCGAGCAAGAGCAACTTTTTACTTCGTTGTCGGGTTAAATACGAGTCAGAGACAAGGGTGGAAGAAGTTACATGTCAGCTCGGTAGGATGCAACATCTGGTTTTATTAATAATGGCATCCCAAACTTCGCTGACATGTACACCTTTGTCGCGGTTGATGCAGCTGTTATGTCGAATGTAAAAGGCTTCTTTAATACGCCGCATGTGGAAGCGGTCTTCGCGGCAGAGAATGCGCGGTTCAAGGTCGAGTGAGCATGTGGCACCATGCTCAACAACCGCGGAAGCCTTCAAAGCCTCATCCATGATCTTGGTTGGATCGCGGGTTTGGGGTCGTCCACGGCGTTGCGTTGGTAACCCGTCGAGTCTTCGTTTCGCGGTCTTGTAACGGGCCAGCGCAGCCGTGTGTTCATGAAATCTATCAAGTAAAGTTTTGCCCGTTTCTCCTATGTAGGAGGCGTGGCAACCACACTTGATTTCATAAACGACGCCTGGTCTCCTATCCAGTGGAACCTTGATCTTGTCACTACGCAACAGGGAACGGAGATTACAGGAACTTTTAAACCGAACATTAAAGTTTAAAGCGTGACCCAGACGTTTAAGGCGCTCCCCCAAACCACTAAAGTATGGGACGTATAGAACAGGGTGAGGTAATGAAGTGGACCCCGGTGGGTTTATCGATGTTTTATGTAATCTACGTTGTATGATAGAGTTGATAAAGTGTTTTGGATAACCATTGGAAGTTAAAGTGGTGGAAATGTGTTTTAATTCTGAATTTAGATACTCCGGGTCACATACCTCAAGTGCGCGGTTTACCATACCGATTACTATGCAACGTTTAACTGCAATAGGGTGGTGGGAGGAGAAATGCAATAACCGGTCAGAGTTGGTCGGTTTTCTATATACGGTCGTGATTATTCTATTACCTTTTTTGATAACCAGCACGTCTAAAAACGGTAACCTACTGTTACACTCTTTTTCCATGGTTAGTTTAATGTTGTTAGGAAAAAGAGAATTCAAGTGTTCAAGAAAGGGTTCTTCATTACCTGTTTTGATAATTGCAAAAATGTCATCTACATATCTTTTGAAAAACGAAGGTGCAGACCCGCTCTCGCAAGTACTAAAGGCCTTCTCCTCGAGGTGTTCCATGAAGATCTCGGCGAGAATGGGCGAGAGTGGACTACCCATAGGAGCCCCGTCCTTTTGTGTGAAGAACCTATCCTGGAACCTGAAGTGATTTCCTTCTTGCATGCAAAAGGCAACAAGTCTACTAATGTGAAACGGGTTCAATTTTGTTCTTTCATGCAAAGAGTCATCTGATTCCAGGATACGATTCTCACACACAATTGACATCCTTAAACGTATCCTGGAATCAGATGACTCTTTGCATGAAAGAACAAAATTGAACCCGTTTCACATTAGTAGACTTGTTGCCTTTTGCATGCAAGAAGGAAATCACTTCAGGTTCCAGGATAGGTTCTTCACACAAAAGGACGGGCTCCTATGGGTAGTCCACTCTCGCCCATTCTCGCCGAGATCTTCATGGAACACCTCGAGGAGAAGGCCTTTAGTACTTGCGAGAGCGGGTCTGCACCTTCGTTTTTCAAAAGATATGTAGATGACATTTTTGCAATTATCAAAACAGGTAATGAAGAGCCCTTTCTTGAACACTTGAATTCTCTTTTTCCTAACAACATTAAACTAACCATGGAAAAAGAGTGTAACAGTAGGTTACCGTTTTTAGACGTGCTGGTTATCAAAAAAGGTAATAGAATAAACACGACCGTATATAGAAAACCGACCAACTCTGACCGGTTATTGCATTTCTCCTCCCACCACCCTATTGCAGTTAAACGTTGCATAGTAATCGGTATGGTAAACCGCGCACTTGAGGTATGTGACCCGGAGTATCTAAATTCAGAATTAAAACACATTTCCACCACTTTAACTTCCAATGGTTATCCAAAACACTTTATCAACTCTATCATACAACGTAGATTACATAAAACATCGATAAACCCACCGGGGTCCACTTCATTACCTCACCCTGTTCTATACGTCCCATACTTTAGTGGTTTGGGGAGCGCCTTAAACGTCTGGGTCACGCTTTAAACTTTAATGTTCGGTTTAAAAGTTCCTGTAATCTCCGTTCCCTGTTGCGTAGTGACAAGATCAAGGTTCCACTGGATAGGAGACCAGGCGTCGTTTATGAAATCAAGTGTGGTTGCCACGCCTCCTACATAGGAGAAACGGGCAAAACTTTACTTGATAGATTTCATGAACACACGGCTGCGCTGGCCCGTTACAAGACCGCGAAACGAAGACTCGACGGGTTACCAACGCAACGCCGTGGACGACCCCAAACCCGCGATCCAACCAAGATCATGGATGAGGCTTTGAAGGCTTCCGCGGTTGTTGAGCATGGTGCCACATGCTCACTCGACCTTGAACCGCGCATTCTCTGCCGCGAAGACCGCTTCCACATGCGGCGTATTAAAGAAGCCTTTTACATTCGACATAACAGCTGCATCAACCGCGACAAAGGTGTACATGTCAGCGAAGTTTGGGATGCCATTATTAATAAAACCAGATGTTGCATCCTACCGAGCTGACATGTAACTTCTTCCACCCTTGTCTCTGACTCGTATTTAACCCGACAACGAAGTAAAAAGTTGCTCTTGCTCGCTGAAGACGGAACTCGAGCGTTCCGAAATATCCGAGACAAAACTTGTACGTCGCTTTCTGACTGTGTCTTCTCATAACCACTCCCATCCATCCGCTGGTAGGGAGACCGTGTCAGTTTACTTATAGATCCTCCAACGTACAAGAACCAAAAAACGGGAGAAATCCGTGAAGACACAACTTCATGAAACGCATTGCTACTAATATCTCTTGCTTATTGTCTAAACCAACGGCTTTAATCCCGTTAATAACGAGGTACGAAATACGGAGCTCTCGGGACTCCCCTTGTCCCGTCTTCAGCGTGTCTCTCTGACGTTGTGGTGTCTAAACGTCGTATCCAGTGGTTTCCAGTTTAAAGTGAAAGGTTGTTTAAATTTTAAAGTACCGTAACGTATACTTTAACCCTCTCATCCTATCTGAGGGTCTGTTTCCCTTGGATTCAACGAAACAGATTGCATTTCTGACCCTGTGGCTTGAATTTGACAACATCTAGTATTCAAAGCCACCAAAGACCAGATATCACTGACTGGGACTCCTCCGTCTCTATTCAGACATGGGCTGTTATGAATGTACAGAGCTTCCTTGATCTTTCTAAGCTTGAAATTCTCTTCCCGTGTTAACGTGCTGTAGTTGAATCTGTCCCTTAACATTGGGCAAACCACTGCGTGTTCAACAAAGGCAGAGGCCTTTCTACATTCTTCCATTATAAGGTTTGGATCTCTTGTTTGTGGCCTCCCTCTAGTAGTTCTAATTTCACCGTTCCGTCTCCCTTGTGCATTCTTATACCTTTTGATGCCTGCCAAATGTTCTTTTACGCGGTGCTCTGTTGTGTGGCCAGTTTCCCCAATGTACGTTGCCCCGCAACCACAACTAATTTGGTACACCGTACCCGATCTCTCGCCCATTGGAATCCTGGTAATTTCTGATCGCAAAAGCGATCTGATGTTGAAGAAGCTCTTAAAATATATTCTGATCCCAAGTCTTCTGGACACCCGTTGTATACGTTCACCCACACCAGGGTAATATGGCAAGATTAATGTGGCACCTCTATCCGATGTATTCCTTCTCGTGTTCTCTTGGTTACTCCAATATCTCAATCTCCAATCCAATATCTCAAACCCGGGTAGTTGACCAATGCTATTATTATTTTATATTTTTTGGCACTGAAGACGGGCAAAGGCTGTGCCCGAAAGCTCTGCTGTTTGATAGAA
>CBXJ02000596.1:0-19313 GCA_000612645.2 Trichuris muris
TCGGTAAGTTTCAGAAACTTGCAGCAAACATGTTTACCCACAGAAATGATACTTTCACCATAGATTCTAAGACGGAGCACCGATATCTCTTACGGTTGGTCATACATGATCGCTTGGATTGGAATCAGTTTCATACTTATCTCTTCTGTATTGATGCTCGTAGCTCACAGGAAAATGAAGGTGTCCAATGAATTTTGCATTGATTACTACTTAAGTAACGACTCGAGTCTGTCAGGAGGAAGAACAACGGGAAATGGATTCCAAAACAGTGCCCTACATTATTCCAAGCTATCACGAAAAAATAATGATGATGCCATACACCCACAACTACTATGGTGGCTATCCGCAACAGATGTACGGTTCATACGGTGTAGCCCCGCCAATGACGAACAGCTATTACGGCTACTTGAATTATGGCCACTGAGTACAAGTTATCCTGACCGAGGGATTGTTCCCATCGATTTGCTTAAAACATCTCTCTCCCATTTCTTTTATTGCCACGCTAAAAGGAGACACTCCGATGAGTTGTTGTGTTGCCTCGTTCGATCATTGCCTCTTTTCTTGTCGAATGAACAATACAAAACGATTCGCAGGCCTTTCGCATTGCCAAACGTAATTTTATAGCTAGTTTCTGGTTGCAAAATCAGACAAAAACAGATACCGTACATCAGAAGCTTGCAAGTACGAGACCACGGGACGTACCGGTAACATACGGACGGAGATGATCAAATGCGCGGAGCACTGCGACGACGCGACGGTACAAATGAAATGCCAGGCGGACGGACGGAAGTGAAACGCGATGTAGTGGAATGGGGATGCAGTGGCGCGGGATCCCTCCTGACGCCTTTCAAAAGACGTCGGCAAGTAAATCGCACAGATGCCTAGACACAGACCCCTTGCTCGAGCGGAACGTCAATCGGTACATGTTTGCATTGCGATTAGGTTCTAATCGCATCAGACATCCAATCTGTTGCATTCTGGTGTGTATTATGCCTGCAGCGACGGTATTCTCCTGGTACTGGATCCACGGATGCCAAACAGCACATACCAAATCCGGATACCTACAAACTATCCATTACTTGTTGCCAAACACCGATTCAAGATTATGTTGAATTAGTACGATTGATAAGTCTTTAAAGATAGGGTTTTTTTGTACTGGAGCGGTACAGTTCCATTAATATTGTTCTTAAGCGGCTTCTTCCATTAGTTCTAATCAGTACGGTTGTAATCACGCAACGAAATGTCTCCACGTGCGGACGAGTAGTTCATCACGAAAACACGAGAGCGATACAGAACGCACTGGTGTGCTTAACATTTCAGAACTACCGTGTTTAATCACCAGCACCTACCAATGGGTGCTGGTGACTGAACACGGCAGTTCCGAAAGCTTTCCTCTTCAGGGTTTTTGTAGGATCATCAAAGGATCGACTGTTTACTGTGCAACGTCCACACAGGTCAATCAGGCTGATCCACGACGTCCGGAAGTGCGAACTTAACCTCAAAATGTGGAACTACACCCTGATTGATAGCCTGGGTGTTGCGCAATAAACACTTAATTCCTTAACGATCCTACGAAAATCCTGCAGCGAAGACACCAAAGTCTCAATGTTAGATGCTGGCGACTGAATAAGGTAGTTCCAAAAGCTTCGCACATCAGTACGTTTCGTGTTTCCTTAATAAACCACTCCTCTACATGCGGATAGCAATTGCTGTGTGAGAGGAACCTACTGGTTCGACGTAATATAGCAAAGTTGCTTCAGAAAAATTCTTCCCATACAATTTACCAAACCGAACCACTTAAGGAGCACGTACATTTTCCAAAAAGCGCCTCAATTCTGCTATACTGATAAATTCTTTTGGACCGGTTGTTTTGGACCGCTATTTTGAAATACCGCAACGAACCTCACCTTGGCAGGTACTTGTGCAAGGTCCATGGGAAAGTGGGCTGTGAAAGTATTTTGGTACTGCTGGCCGGCTCTAAAATTGGCAAGAACAAAAATATGAAAAAACGATAACTAAAAATTCGGCCTTACTGACTAAGCTGATTCCATCTAAGAAAGAACTGGTCGCTTGGCATTTCGGCCGGCTCGAAGAATTTGCACAGGAACAAAGGAAGCTGCAGATAGAGCCTTCGCACCGTACCATTGCACAAGAACTGCAAATCCAATGACGGGGATACGTAGAATTCGGATATGCATTCGACATTTATCAACTGCTGCACTTGAGCACCAGCGTCGATACGTTCCCCGACTGGCTTCATTTGCAGGTTCAACTGGTTGGCCGAATCTGACGAACAAACTAATCTGGAAGTGAATTCCACAAACGGAGACGAGCTCTTGTTTCCATAGAACACAGCCAAACGTGCCAAATTCTTCCGAGTCTCCATTTTGACGCCCACTTGCAGAAAAGCATCCTCGTACAGAACTCCATTTTGTTTGGTCAAAAATCTGCAACCCATAACCTTTCTATACCGCGCAGACGTTCACAAATTAGTTATGCACCTTTTGAGATCTTCAGGTTTTGTTGTTAAGCGGTCGCTGATAATGACGTCCTTCGTGTGCGACGGTACCGTCATGTCTTGCAAACCGTTGCTTGTCAGCGAATACAATGCATCCGAAAACGATTGATTAGAATTTAAGTTTTGCTCTTGGACATTCTGTCCACCGGACAGTACTACGAGCACGTCTTCACAGGCGGTTTCTTTCCTTGTTAAGTCGCTTGGAAGGAGCTAAACATACGAGCGAGCATTTAGACAGGCGACAAAGAGTAACATTTACTTACTCCGTTCTCCTTTACCACTGCCTGTGGATAATGTTTCCTTTCCTTTGCTGATGGCAAATGTTCGTCGAAAGCTGGCTGTTTGCCCTTCAGCTTGACGAACAGGCTGGACTCCTTTTCCGCAAACGGAGGCATTTCCTCAAGAACAGTTGCCAGTACATCTGGCGTCGCTAGTCGGCTGGAAATAATAAATGGCCATCGGAAATAAAAATTACGCTGACCAACCTCATGGCAAGGTATTCGACAGCACGCTGTTGAAGCTCCGTATCTGCATTACAGGCGTTTATATCACATGCGAATACTTCCATTATTTCAGGTTTGATCTCGGGGAACAAATTAACGAATTTTACATACGTTGACAGGAGGATGCTCTTTGTCTGATTGCTGCACAGATGATACTTACTGTGCAGTAAGCGGAATTGGACCAACGGACTGCAAATATGAAACCAAATAGGTCGAACATTACAAACCGCATGCACCAGTCTCTACCTCGATCGAGGGTCTCCAGCGATTAGGTTCCCAAATTCGCCCAATATGTAGGCTCCAACTTTGACCATATTTTCGTGACAGCAGCTGGCCTGAAGCGCTTCGAATACGGTTTTTGCTGCGTATCCTTGGACATCCTCGCGATTGACGACCACTTGAATGACGCGATACCAAACTTCTTCGCTGACAAACTCGCCGGCCACGCGAATCAGGTTCAAAATCACGTCAACGTACCAACCATATTCCTTCGCGTACTTTTCTGCCAAGACGGCAACTTTCAGTACCTGGAAGGAGAAACAAAGATGACGAACAGAAAGCGTCGCGTAACCGAAAACACAAGAAATACAAGCATATTATAGTCAAGCATGATGGAAGTAAGAAAAGCACCAACGTTGGAATTCAACGTGAACAAGTGAAACTGTTAATCAACTGCTCATTGTCACACATCGCAGTTACAGTAAACGTGGATTTCTCCAGACCCGTAAAATGTCAGAACATATTTTCCATTTTACTTACAGGCAAGAAGCTCAAAGTGAAAGAAAGGACGCATTTAAATGAATCCGCACAACAGTACCGCCCCCAAGAAAACCTAGTATAGAACAATCGCAACTGGTAGGTGACCGGATGAAAGATGTTCCATTGGGCAATGGATAAGTTGATAAAATGACAAAGCGCGAAAATTAGGCGTACCATTTCCTCACGAATCGAGTAATCGGCATACTGGAGATAGGCCAGCATTTCCTGGACAACTTCAGTTGCATTAGACTTATCACACATGGCGTACAAAAGGTCGACAGCTCGTGTTCGGACACTGACGTCTCTTTCCCCTTTCAATGAATGGATAATGGTGTCCAGATGCTTTTTCACAGCCTCGTGAGAGTACTCGGACGTGGCCAGCAAGCACATACTTTCAAGGGCCAAGTAACGTAGGTTGGTCTCCTTGTGCGTCAGGAATTGACCCAACTGATTGCAAGCACGAACCAACAACGCAGGATCATTATCCATGTGGATTATCAAAGATATGGCCTCAAAAAGAACAGCATTCTTAGCGTTGCTGTGCTGCAGCTTTTTGCTTTTGGGCGGTTCCTGAGCCTTGTTCAATATAGTTTCCAAGCATTCCAGCAGGCGAGCACGAACAGCCGGGTCTTCGGGTGGCGGATAGTTTTGCAAAAGACGCAAAAGTTTCACCGAAAGCCACGGCGCAGGAACAAAATAGTATGTGTAATCCTGCAGGTCGGTGTACGTAGCTGTAACAATCTAAAAAATAGGGTGAAACATCGCCGATAAAACATCGCTACAGTTGCTACGTACCCGACTCAAGCGCGCAATGGCCAACGATACTGATCCTTTAAATTCCGTCGGCCATTTTCTGGATAATAAGTCGATCAAGCTGCAAGCGGACGTCACTACCCCAATATGCTGGTCGTTTAAAAGGTGCACAATTCGAGACGAATACTCAGACACAGGCATGAATTCGGGATTCGTTCTTAGAAGACGCAGTAAGCACAACGCAGAACTCTGTTTCACAAAGTCTATGTTCTCCCTGAAATGTTACAAGTTCGCGTTCGCTGACATTTCGAAAACGGATAGCATAACGCAGATGATAACTACTGCCTTCTGTCGAAACGAACTACATTCAGTACGCTGAACTAATGAGCAACTACTAGTGACAGAGACAATGGAACACTACTTAAGTATTTAACACGTTTAGAGAAACAAACGTTTGAGCATCTTTAATGGATTAATTCGAAAATGTAAAACATTAAAAAATCACACTTCATTCGACAGACAAGTCGTCCGCGCGTAAAATACTTTAACTTTATTGCGCAGCTTTCGGGACCTATCGTGGTTCCGACTTCGGTGCTAATACGCACGGGACCGTGAATTCGATTGTCAAGAATAACAGGCTGACAAAGGGCTAGCGGGAGGAAACTATTTTTTACAAGCGAAACTCATACGATTTAAATAAGTGGATGGAACCAGTGGTTTTTAAACTGGACCCATTTATCCGATGGCATTTCAACAATTGATTGTATTTCTTTAGTCCTCCTCCTTTCTTGACCGTTTCCACTTTTTTGGAAAGAACGGTGCAAGTCATTTTGTTAATTTAAATACTCGAGTAGGCGAGGACGAACAGCCGGATCTTCGGGCGGTGGGTAGTTTTATAGGACTTGTTTCCAATTGTCCATCTGGCCAGTCAAAAGAACCTGTCTTTACGGTCACAATGGACTAGATGTTGCTAACTCCAATTCCTTCGTCCTAGTTAACACTATGATTACGGCGAATGTAGAAAGCTTTTTTGATTTTTCAAATGTTAAATTATTCTTTATGTTTCAGTAGGGAAACACTCATTTGATAGTTTAAATCAAGACACCCTATCGAATGCTCCAGCAGGGCTGATGCACTGGCCACTTCTTCCATGATATTGACTGGGTCTCTCGTTTGAGTCCGCTCGACACCACAAATTCTCTTCTTAACCTTTTCTTCTGCATTTCTGTCTTGTTAGTGCGACGTGCCGTTGTTTCAACCGGCACAAGATGGAGCGCCCCGTCTCCCCCCAATGCATCCTGCACCGCATGCCATTAAATGCTGTAGACTACCACCGGGCTATTGTCTCACGCGATCTTAACTTTGTCAAATCGTAAAACTGATCTAAGATTCGGGAGGCATTTGAAAGCAACTACAATACCTGTTCTTCGCTATCCTATGAATCTTTTCCCAGTGCCTCAATAGTGTGGTATACATAGCGTTGTTGTTATTTTTCATTCTTTGTTTCATTTCATGATTTTTATGCATCTCGAGTCTTTTGTTTATACAAATATTAATGAAATCTCTAGGATAGCTATTTTGTATTAGCGTCCTTCGTATGTGCCTTATTTCCTCCCTAAGAAATTCATTGTCGCAAAGGTCGACATCTCTGTCTACCATTCCTGTTATGACATTCTTCCTCACATTCAGTGAGTGATTTGAAAAGGAACAGAGATATATGAATTTGCAGGCTTTCGGAAAACTTTTCCCTCCAAATGCTAGTCTGTCCTCATAATGAGAACGTCAAGGAAGGGAACTTTCCCTTCTTCTTTTTTCTCCATTGTAAACGCGATACTTTCTGGGAAGAGGCTGTTGAAACATTTTAACAGATAGACCGAAAGGTACGCTATAACATTAAAGCACTTAATACGGATGACTTGCCATCTGTCGAAACAATGAAACTTCACCAGGTCGAAATCCCTTTATTCAACTTCATAACAGACAACTAATTGTTCGTAAAGAAACTACAACGCGAGCGAGCAACAATTTATTTAGAGCGAGTATTCACTTTGCCAAATCCATTTTACCGGTCTTAAGCTGAGCTAAATCGCAAGGAGAGATTACACAAGATGCAGTATGTTACATGACAAATAAGCTTAAATGGAACAATATATCCTACAATCAAACGGCTTCTTAACCATACTAGCATTAACGTGAACAAAAACATTCGGCTAATTCCTTGTTTACATTATTTAATAAAAAGCATACTTATCATAGAAACAGCATGTTTACATTATTAGTAAGAATTTGTAATCGTAACGGGTACTGAAAGTATGTCGAGCTTTCCGTGACAAAGATCGACATACGCTTACATTATTCATCAATAACAGCAGGCCTCTTAAAAATTAGCCTAATTCTTGTAAAAGATGAAAGGAACAGACTAGCTTAGTGGAAGTCGGATACAAGCATAGCATTTCAATGACAACGTCATTTCTATCTCTCCATCTTATTAGTCCAAGACTATCTTGGACTAATAAGATGGAGCTGTCATGTAGACGAAACTCAACAGCCACATTTCTACCAATGGGTTGACGAGCCGATGCTCAAGGACGCATTTCACAATGCATGCAATAATCCTGCTTTGCTTCCAAAGACAAATTCAACACTCGAGGCAGATTGGCATGGAAGAGAAAATTTCTAATTTTACAAACTGAATAGCTGCTTTTAAAAAATGCAGCATGCAATGACGACTAAACATTTTGGTTGGACCCGTAGCCATTTTCCTGTCGAAATAATACAGACTAGACTGAAAACCGTGTTGAGTAACGAGGCTACCTTCGACTTGCAAATAACAATAAGAGCCTATAAAGCAGTAAACGCACTTACGGAGAAACTAGCAATCGAGGGATCTCGCTTCCAAAGGCTTCGCACATCTCTTTTGAACCTATGTTTGAAATACATTGCAACGCGAGATTTACATGCACGGGATTTCTTGATTGGAGATCATTTTTAATTGATTGAACCGTCAGTCTCATCAGTTCATTGGAACAGCTACCAAGCACTGATATGAACAGATAGCCCTTTGAAAGACACAATTAGAAATCCCACGTCGCAACGAATACCTGACTTTCGCTTACTATCTGCTTTTCAGTGTACTTGTTCGAGGAGAGCAAATTCACTGCCTCCATGTGACCAAAATCGATGTCGTGTCCAAGTAGAAAAATGAACAGCAACTTGCACACATACTTTTTCTTTTGGTATCCATCTATAGCTTTATCCCCTGAAACCTGCTCGATAAGTCTTCCTAGTCAATTGCTTTTCTAGTGCTCAATCAAAAATGGGAATGCACAAGAAAAATAGTTACCCTTAAATTTTGACCTGATGTTCGCCAGTTCCTTGTTGATTCTTTTTACTTCGGCTTCCCTGCTTTTGCCTGAAAATAGTACTATTCAATTAAGAAAAACACGCACATTACCATCAGCGCAAAAGTTGTGTTGAATAAAGCAAGCTACTAGACAATGGCCAAATCAATGACAACGAGCAAGATTCAGAGCCTCCAAGAATGAAAAACAAAATCAAGTGAAACCACGTCTACCGATCGGGACGTTGAAATTCTACCACACAACATAATATCCAAAGCCACTATTGCGCACACAACTTTTCCTGCAGCGTAAAATGTTCCAGTGTCAACAATTAAAGTAAATTCGCTGATGCAATAGTATGGGCAATTTCTGACTGAAAGAATTAAAGATTTGTAGTTCGATGACATATCGATTGAACCGCGGGACGTCGCTGAACGAAAACATACAAGTCCAATCCCTCATGCCGAACTTCTGCAAGTCGCTATATGAAAACAAGTTATTGACCTTTCATTAGTTCGCAACTAGATTGTCAGTTTTCGCCAAGACCAATTACAGTTCATAAGCTTATTACGCATACGACATTGAAATTAGGACTCGAACAAAAAAACGAAAAGTCGGCAATCTGATTAACCTGACCTGCATTGCACACACAAATTCTGTATACATTGAAGCAACTGACTTACGTATGACATTTATCCGAATTAATATTGACCAGTCAAATATGCAAGGGCAGTAACGCCAATTCTAGTGGGGAAAATTTCAAATATGGCATAAACATTCACAAGACCAAAAGGATATAGATAGATTCGTTAAATTCACAGAAGATGCGCGAGTTCTCGAGGATCATTACAACGTAGAAATGAAAATCTCGTAGCGATGCTGGGAAACCGCGCTGTGCTAGACTTACAATTTCGTATGTCCGAAATAAATACTGCCAGGCCGCGCATACCATCGCCTTTCACTGCAGGCATCTTAACCGACAGAATGGAACAACCAGAACTTCAGAGGTAGGCAGCGAGTGACCTACAGTAAGGACGCGTAGAAATGCTGCTCAGGAATTGTAAATACAGCATGGATGGTTCAACCATTTTCGAACCATTGATGTCAAGATTTCATGATTAAGAATCGTAAGTTTTATCCACACGTACCTCCACGCCAGAAAATTTATTTAGTACCAAAATTAAGATTTCTGAGCATCTCGGTTTACTCAAATCATAGTTAAGCATCGTATAAATTAAAAAGCTATTACGGACGAAGCCATTGACCGGAGAAAGTGAACTGCGCTTTAACTTGGCATCAAATGCTTGCACGAAAAACGAGACTTCTGCTGATAAATGTCATTAGCGTCTTCCCACCGAGCATTTATTAATTTATACGCACACAAAATTTGTGATTTAGTAATTCGCTACCAAAAATGCAAACATAACAGCTAAATTGCGTTGTGCATCGACCTTTCTGCACTTCAGTAAAACCTCAGTTTCTGTAAGAGTATGTGCAGGTAACTCGCATGCTGCATCGTTACGTGATTTGTGAGGTCGGAAAATTATTGCGTCACGGTTGCGCATAGCTTTTGCGGTGTCATTTGTTTCGCAGAAGACTGTACCTTTGCCTGGCATGACAGGCTTTACTTTTCTGACCGGAAACCGCGACTAACTGGAAATTTTAGCACACTTGTTCCTGAAGCTTTCGGGTGGGCCATGGTTACAATTTTGCTCGTTACTGCGCACTTTTTGAAATGGTCAACTTCGGATGTATTTGGCTGAAAGCGCCGCTTTTCAGAACATACTTGAACAAATAATCGTGAAAAGTTGGTTGAGCTGAAGAATAACGATAAGTTATGTCGTTATTCTGTCTTCCAGAGCATTGTAGCGCTCGAAAAGTATGTTTACATTCAGTGGAAGTTTCACGTTGCATCAAACATCATAATTGTTATAGTTGATTGGTACGTTCATTTGTACATGGCATCCATCTTGACTGTTCATTTGTTCTGTAACTACGTTTTAGCAGAAGCAAACGCTAATTTGTGCTCATAACTTTTTGAAATGTTTTGTTCCGTAGACAGTGAATATAGACTGTTAGATTCTCTCATCCACATGTCCAATCAGCACGGAAATGAACCCATTACAGTCATAATTGTGGCCTCATGTATTTCAAACAATGCCAAATTGAATTTTAGTATTCTGCAGCAAAGGAAGCAATCGGTCTGTTTGAAAGTAATAGTCCCGAAAGAAAGACAAAGCTTTCGAATTCTTCGTTCCATCTTCAACATGCTTTGGTACGTTGCACTTATTACTACTTCGTCAGAACGAACTAGCTCTGAGGGATTTGCTTTCGCGCAATTTTTGAACTTCTAAAATCTTCTTCAAAAATCTAAAATCTTGCTATGTCGGACCAATGAAGAATTCGCTGCGCCAACAAATGTCTAATTTTCGATGAATACCAGAAGAGTAAGTATTGCGTAACTATGATCGGTAATCAGCTATTCATAGTGATATGTAGTTCTCCACTGACTCGTGACTTTTGTACTCGCGTGATACGCTGAGTCCTGAGTTTGCGCTGAAGACGGGACCAAGAGAGGTCCCGAAAGCTACACAATTGGAAGTAAAGCATTGATGAACGGGTATTCTGCCGTTTTCACACAATATGTAGTTCTCCATTCATAGTCGTTCAAATTGGCCATTATATGGAATAGTTCTTTAATAAGCGGGTTTTCTTATGATCTGCTTACAGTGCCCAATTACGCGCTTGCACCCATTTTTGTGTTATTTGAATAACACAAGTACAAGAAATTTCACGTTACTCCAACTCAACTAGCGTTCGTATACCCCGTTGTATCCCAAGATACAACATTTTGGCGACGAGAGTGAGATTCCATATACAACGCAGTTGAAGATGGCAACTGTCGGCAACGTGGCTGCATTTGATGTCAACAAGCCGACATCATGGGACATTTACGTGGAACAAGTGGAGTTCTTTTGTCTCACAAACGGCATTACTGAACCAGAG
Source organism: Trichuris muris (assembly GCA_000612645.2). NCBI lineage: Eukaryota > Metazoa > Nematoda > Enoplea > Trichinellida > Trichuridae > Trichuris > Trichuris muris. The sequence goes on from CBXJ02000596.1 coordinate 10,881, forward strand.
AAGAAAAGGGCCACGTTACTTGCAGTTATCGGATCATCTGCATACATGATCCTGAAATCCCTCATCTCTCCGGGATCGCCTGGGACAAAAACGTTTGAAGAGCTGGTCCCTCTTAAGAAACCATTTCATGCCTTAAGCGTCGCTCATTCATAAAAGGTTTCTGTTCCATAAACGTCTCCAACAGACTGAAGAATCGATTGCTATCTACGCTACGGAACTACGACGTCTGGCCGAAGGAGGTTGTTTCGGAAGCACGCTTACCGATAGGCTCAGAGATCAACTCGTTTGTGGTCTACGAGACGACACTATCCAGCGCCGTCTCCTAGCCGAAACATCTCTGACTTACGATGAAGCCATTAATATGGCATTAGCAGGAAAAGCTGCCGCTAGCAGGTGAAGGAGCTCCAAGTCCAAAAGCTTTCCCTTGACAGCGTTTCAACTACACATCAATTACGACTGGGCAAACCAAGAAAGAAGATATCTCCAAAGAATCTTCCTTCAACCTCATGGAGGTCCTTGCGCCTCGTGCGGGGGTTCGCAAAAACGCGATGACTGCAAATTCAGGAATGCAGAGTGCCACCACTGTCACAAGAAAGGTCACATCGCCAATGTTTGTAGAAGTAAGTTGAGCAAGAAGAAAATGACTTCTGCAAGCAAAAGTCGTCCATCAACGCACATGGTAGACAATTGTTCTGAAGAGCCGTACGCACTAAACTCCGTCAACAGCAGAAACCATGTCAAGCCTGCGAAAGTCCGCACAGTGGTCCGAATACAGGGTAAGTCGTGTGACATGGAAGTTGACTCCGGTTCCGATTTCTCCGTACTATCATCGAAGACGTATTCTAAGTTATGGACAAGAGGAGGCCCACTCATCCTGCCATTTAACTGTCGTATCCGTGACTATCAGAAAAATCCCATAAGACTGAAGGGATATTGTCTAGTGAACGTTACATATAACGGCAACAAGGACAAGCTACGACTTCTCATCACAGAAGAAGATAGAGAGTCTCTTAAGACTCGAATGGTTCTCTCCATTAGGTCTGTGCATCCAAGGTGTTTATCAAACCAATTCCCAAGACACAATATCGCACATACTGGAAGAGTTCGCCGATGTTTTCAAGGAAGATCTAGAAACTTACAGAGGCCCAAAGGTAACATTACCGATTGATCCTAAGGTAAAGCCCATTCGAATGAAGGCTGGAAATGTTCCCTTAGCTATCCGCCCTCGAATAGAACAGAAATAAGCAGACCGCTAAAAAGGGAAAGTACTTGAACCAATCAGTAATCCAAAATGGTCAACTCCAGTGGTTCTCATTATCAAACCAACAGGAGCCGTGCGTCTCTGCGGTGATTACAAAATCACTATAAACGTAGCAAGTATTAAGAACAGAAATGCTTATTAACAAAGCATTAAATAAACCCTATCCTCCGTATTCCTTATTAAACTTTTCACGAATGAAACTACCATTTGTAAGTTCCATGCACGTTGCATTTGTTGGCCGAAAAGACTGCTTAATCACTAGGCATCCACCTGTAAATTTGACCAATCTTCCAGCATCCACGCGAACATTACCGAACATGCGTCCTTTGCTTTCTTCACTTGAGCAAGGTATTATTCACTCTGATATAGCGAGAATGAAGATTTGAACAAGGCCATCGGATTTTGGTAAATGCTTTATTTGCACGTTGCTTAAAGCGTATTAATAATTCTTGAATTCAGGCAGTTTGAGAGAAAAGTCCCACATTTATTAATACTAGCAGATTAGCATTCATTGAAAAGTAGGTTTCTTGTTTGTTGTTTGTTAGCGTATACTCCTTTCGACATATTTGGAAACTATGGCTTTCAATATTGCTGTGAACTTTTGGTCCTAAATTGTATGAAAGGAGTAAACACCATTTAGGTAATATTATCAGTCAGGCGAAGAAGGTTCCTGTTTTCCCGAGTCACTTTTCTTTTCCGATATTTTGTTTTCCTCGGAGCCTTCCTTTTTCGCAGAGTTACTTTCAGGCGTCGTTTGCTGCTTTTTCTTCTCCTGAAATTCCGACGACTGAACGAAAAAGTACGCGACGAGCAATAGGAAACATAAAAGCGTTATGTTAGGGAATAAATTATGCAGCGCTTATGTTAACGGACTAACGTACTCTGCTGTTGTTGCTGCTTAATGTTCTGCTATCATTTCCATGTTAAATGAAGTACTTTTTTTGTCATGTTATAGCACTACTCGCCGTTGAATTCTTAAACAAGTACAGGGGTATCCAAAAGTGTCGCGCCTCTTTACCGTTTTCAACGAACTTAGCGTGATGAAACTCAATTGCTTTTAAATGCAATGCCCGTTAACCCGAAAACACTGCCGGTATAGCGATTTCAAACCCTTTAAGTCATGCAAAAGAAAATTTTCACCACACGACTCAAGGTAGCTTTCAGCAGCCAAGTGCAGCTCGTTTTCATCCCTGAAATCGTTCTTCGAAAATGCTGCTTCAAATTTCCATATGAAAGATAACTATTGAGACCACGTTTGTATTGTATGAAGGGTGGCTAAGTAAAACGTGACTACAATCCCGCAAGATAGCGACTGCGAGTCATGACTTGTGTACTGGTTGTCTTGCAGAAACTGGTTCCATTCATGGTCTCATAGGTCCTGGAGAATCCAATCGCTTCCTGCGTCCGCTTTGTTCGAGGGATTCCAAATCATAGTGGTGAATCCATGACTCATTACCAGTGATGATGCGCACCAAAAGTTCTCTCCCTGGAAGAGCTGCAAAATTTCCTTTCAAGCAGCGAAAGAGTTTTGGAGCCCCGACATGCTGTGACCCTTGGAATCCGCAGGTGATCGGTCAGACTCCTTTCAACCATACTATAGGATAGGTTAAAACCTCGCAGGATTTTTCCAATAGGGGTTCTTCTGTTCTCCATAGCCATCCTCTCGACAGCTGCAATGCTCTCTTCTGAGGTTGCCCTAAACTGGTCGACTGGAAACGTTTCTTCATATACGATTGATTTTCTTCCCCGTCGAAACTTTTGCACCCTAAGTTTTACTCGCCATAAGGTAAGATATCCTTCTCATACGCATTCTGTAGCCAAATATGCGTATTTTTTGTTAAGTTTTTCTTACAGAATGCAAATTCAATAATATTAATAGTCCTGCTTGGCGGTTGTATCTATCAGTTCTTCCATAGTGCAACTGAAATAAGACGCGCTTTCTGCTGACAGCTGGCATGAAATTCTCTAGACTTATCAGGCAAGCATCACACACACACACACACACGACAGAGGCGCAGGAATTTTTGGATACCCCTGTGTGATCAGGATGAATGATGTTTAATCGTGAAGTCAGCATATTCCATGTAGTGCTGAAAAATGCCCACAATAAAGGCAATGCCGTCGCTTAAACAAGAAAATGTAGTCTACTGAATTTAGATTATCGTCCTTCCTTGGCCTTCTTCTGTAATGCTTCACTTTCGCCCTTTCACTTGCAGAAGCATTGTTGAAACAGTAGCTCATGGGCTTTGCTGACAATTCCTAACCGTTTTTCCTGAATCTTAATAATGCCATGACCATTTGAAATCTCCTATTGGCCGCAAAACTTGCGTGCACTGTAAGTATAGTGGTTCAACGTGCACAAAGGATGCTGTCTAAAATGGAAAACGGATTCTGGTAGCTACCGACTGGTCTGAAATGAACAAGTCGCTTGCCACCCACCCTCCTATGTAAGTTCGTAAAAAACGATTCAGTTGTCGTTGTCAATAAAGTCCAAGGTCAATTTCATCGTCAAAGCGCCCTATTTTCAAAACTACGGCTGGTGCAAAGCTTAAAATTTGTACCTTCTCTCTTTCTCATCGCTTCTCCAGTTTAAGGAATTTAGAAAGGCAAGGATGTAAGTTAGCGAATCAAAGTGATGAATTAACGAATGCGTTTATAAGGTCTTCCATGTGAGGTCAACATATATGACTGCGTAGAAACAGGATAAACCAGCTACTACCAGTGCGATGGTTTATGCAGAAGGCTGTCACGTGAAATATTTTGGGTTAATGGGAATGTGCAATTGCACTTCTGTGGTGTACGCAGAAAATTTAGGTTGTAAAATAGTGATTTCACTTTATCCAGTCGGAGAAGAATAAACAAATGATCTTATCCTTAGTATGTCTGTGAAGGACAAATTTGTACGAAGTTATTTCAGAAAACTTTTTGCCATAGCTTTCAGTTTCAGAACGGTGTTAATGCACGCACTGTAATTAATTATTAATCGAACGTGCCATAAGATGGGTGGTCAAATACTTTGAAAACGGATCTATTATCAATTTAGGCCGTTGCGCTAGAACCGCAGCATTCAGAGAAATAAACTCACGCAGTTAAAATTGACTGACTGAACTGCTCTGTGGTTTGAATTCTGTGAAGAGAATATGAAGAAGAGAAATTGCTTGTAACTCATGAGCGAGAAATGGTAAAACTGTCTCTGTTAGTTTGGTTTAAGACAATGTACATACTTTATTTGCCCATGGACTGGAAATTCCAAGCATCTGCTGCGCCTCTTCAGGACTCATCTCTTGGCGCATGATTTTCTGAGCTATAAGGGCTTCGTTTGCATAGTGTGCGTCCCTTTTGCGCTCGAATGCAAGTCGCTGTTCCTCCGTTTGCTCTGGGAAGCACTTTGGTTCATTTATAATGACCGCTGTTTTGTCAGGGGAAACAGGAGCCTCTGTCGTAGCTTTCTTCTCCCTATGCACACGCTCTGCCTTACAGGTGCATTTTTTGGCCGCTTCCAAACGGCTCCTTTTCCAAATCAGGTACATCTATGTTCGCTGCATCGTCCTTAAGACAGGCATATTCTGCCCTTTTGAAGTTTTAAATGTAAAGGTGTGTACCTTCTTAGGTGCAATCCACATGGTCGGCGGTTCTAGCGCTGCACAACAATCGAACGTCATGCCAACATTTCTCGGTAACTGGAGAAGATTAAGCTCGTCGAAGTGTGCTCTTGCAGCTGCTCGTCCGAAATTAAAGCGCTGCATGTATATCCATTGAAGGAAGTATGCCGTCAAAAATACAAAGCAGATGCCAATAGATACCGAATGATTCGAAATAAACCAGTCGCTTGCCGACCAGATACTGAAGAATATTGCGAAAGCGTATAGTCCCGGCACAAGGTCCACATTATTTACGCGAATGGATGGATCTGACATTTCACTCCTTAGCTGTTTCCTATTTCATTGTTCCTGTTGGTCTTTAAATGCAACATATGGCATTCTCGTACCACTTTAAACTGCTGCTTTTAACAAGAGTTCATATTTTAATATGATGTGAAAGCAAGCTGCCCTTGACAAACAAGCACACTTGAACAAGGCAAGCAGCACAGCAGGCCTACTTATGACTCTTCGAATTTCAAGAATAGAATAATGCAGTCTATCAAAGGTAGTGTGAGCGCCAACGAAACAAAGGCACTGCTTCGTTGACGGCCACATTTTCATGGCCAAAAAAGTAAATTCATGACCGAAGTGATGGTTTCAGTACAGCGAACAATGAACATTGTTACTGATTGCGCAGGTTAACGAGCAAATTTCAAAACTTAGTTTATTACGAACGCGCGGGAGAGGAACAGTATGTTGGAACACATATTCCCAGAGATTTGCCTAAAGTTAGAAATGCAATTCTGCAACTTCAACAGGTGTAAATGCAACTTTTCGGATTACAGTGCTCTTGTTTCGTGATCGCATCTTTGTTCCCACGTATCTGCAATCATTTCATACCAGATTAATACGAGTGACACCGTTTAATTAATCACAGCACAATCTCGGAGCTTTTCGGGGTTGCTCACACCCCGTCATCAGCGATAACGCTGATGACGGGGTGTGAGCAACCCCGAAAAGCTCCGAGATTGTGCTGTGATTAATTAAACGGTGTCACTCGTATTAATCTGGTATGACATGTATAACTACACCGTTACGAAACATCCTGTATTTATCTGCAATCATTGCCACAAAATTCATTGTCGCCTGGCACTGCGCCGTACTATAACGACTGTCACGAACCAAAGGGCGGCAAAAGAACAAGCGAGAATTGGGCCCTGTATTTACTTCGAAACGCACGATCGATAGGGAAACTTCGCCACTAAGCTTAAGGGTGGCAAAGGCAACCTTACGATATGCTGAGAACTTTCCAAACGTCTTCAGCAGCCCTCATGTTGCCGTGATGTCGGCTAGTTCAGCGCAGGATAGGGTTAACCATACAGCCAGGAGGAATAACTGGTCGAACAAGAAGTGATGTTAATAGTAATTCATGAACCTGAACTTCATTCGGGAAAGTAACCTATTGAGGCAATGACCCTTCAGGCAGTCTAGAATACGATCATTGACAGGAGCCCTTGGACAAGTGACTTTCTAAATGATAGCCTTTCGGGATACGAATGTTCCCTGTGCTTTACAAGTAATACCGTTAATGCATTCATCCGCTGTAGCTTGTTCGGTTTGCTCGAACGCTTCAATTTCTGTTGCTGTTCGAGTGACAATGTCTTTCCACTGCAACTTCGTCGACAGTTCATGCGGTGACTTGTAAATGTCCCATTGTGAGGAATAACGCAATTGCAAAAATTGATAAGCCAAGAAATTGTTTTCACTTGGACGTAAACGTCAGCCATGCTCCTGCTATAGCACTTACAATCGTATACTACGTTCGCTGAGACGGTGTCCAATTAAGTCGAGCTACTACTGTGCTCCAAAGGCGTTCCTTTGAACAACGACGACTATAGAGAACGACTGATGCTGTGCAGAAAGAATTTGCATGTGCTTTTGATGAACTGAATGACTTCACGGTCAACATCAGAATAACAGAACGAAAATCCTTGCGAAAATTGTTCGGTAACGCGTTGGAAAGACTTAACTTCTATGCTTTAGACAACAGGCATACGCAGGAGATCAAATAAGCCAAATGGAATTTTGCGACACGTATCTGGTCCATAGGAATATTGTAAAATGCCAGAAACTGGGCAGCTTTTGAGAACTTGTTTTAGCAGTAAACAGGGGATGTATAGAATCTTGGAGCTCGGTCCACAGAAGTCAGGCAGTTACCTCAGATTCGCAATTGTTCTGATTATTTTTGGACTATGAACTTGTGTGAAGACCATTTCAGTAGTTGGAATGGCGTTTGATACATGCATTTAGTAAAGGAGAAAATTTTTGTTTCGCGATCAGAAATTGCTCTAATGCCAAGCAGCATCAGTTGCAAGGAAATCGCCGTTGGCATCATGTACAACATACAGGATGGAACCTTAAGCAGGAACCAGCGTACTGTAACTGAGCGTCAATTAAAGCGTGTTTTACTTATCAGCGCAGTGATTGCATTAATAATATGCTACATGCGGTGTTCCATGTTAGGTTTCTGCGGCCAATATATACACAGCAATTACCACAGGGTGCTGCGGCACTTCTATATATAGATGTTCTGCGAGCATGCAGTCAACATCGGAATTTTGTGCAAGAGATTATGAGAAAGAGCTATGATGATAAGTAGATTAGTTTGCACATTTCATAGAGCAACAGCGTTTCATCTGAACAGCGAAAAGTAGTGACTTATGCACTTCTCAGATTAAAGAAACGGTGAAGTCCGTGCTATCATTTTATGATAACACTGCACAAGTGCATTGTAATTGAAAATAGGATTTCCTGGGACGGGGTAAATTCTCATAGCTTTTTTTGTGGATAGACACGGCACTTCCCCGTTATTTTCTTTTTACTGTGTAAGGATCATGCGGAGCTTTCAGAAGTTCCCTCTCCGCCCAACCGTACATTGTTGATGTTTGCGCTGATGACGGAAGAGGGAACTTCCGAAAGCTCCGCATAATTCTTACACAATAAAAAGAAAATAAAGGGGAAGTGCCGTGTATATCCACAAAAAATGCACAAGTACATTGTTTTATTTTGCTTAATTTTAGCGCATCCACAGTAATAGCGAAAGTTGACTGCATGGGCAAGCTATTCTGAAGGCAAATTCAATACGTCAAAATACTTTTTTAATTCACCAAATTCATAAATGCACTTCTTTTACTGACACGATCTTGAAAACTTTTTTGCATTCATGAAGTTCAATTATTCAAAGAATAGTTAATACCTGCAGTAGACGATAGTTAACGATTTGGGACACTGTACGAACTTCCTCCTGCGCTTGCAGATTTCCTAGCTGTATACAATTCAGAAATAAATATCGCAACCACGCTCGATGACGTACCTTGTTTCGAAGCGTAATAACTTGAAGTGCTTCTTTTGTTACTTCTCCATTTCCAACGTCGACGTTGAGAAGTTTTTTCGCTAGTTTCAGACTAGAATTACTTGTTGAATGATTGAAAGTGAGAATTGTAAATAAACGAATACCATAGACAGTGAAACTGAGGCCGCTCTTTGGTGCCTTCTACTTCGATGACTTCTCGTTGCTCTCTTTTTCTATAT